>JASANE010019889.1:0-15741 GCA_030248225.1 Trileptium ribeirensis | reverse complement strand
TTGTCGCTGTACTTCGTTCAGTTACGTATCTACTTCGGGAGTTCGAGGCCCAGTAGGCAAGAGCTCTAGTTTTTCAGACCTATGCATTGCCGGAGATGCAGGCATATTGGAACTGAAGAAACATTTGCAAAAACAGCATTATTTTACATGTTCCCTGCTTGTATGGCTTTAGAATAGGTATGAAGACAAACATACGGGTTCACGCAAAAGGGTTAGAATAGGTTTTAAGTCAACAGAAGGCTCTCGCGAAAAGGTTCAAGTTGGGGTTAGGACAAAGAGAAGGGTCTCGCAAAATGGTTATGGACAGAAGTCGAACAAGCGCTGGGCCATGATGGTAAAATTGGTATCAAGGCGTGGAAGTTTATATACTGGCTTCTCCAAAGTGGCTGGAGGGGGGCAGGTCTTTTGACTTTTACCCAGATTCCATCAGTTCATGGTGCCCAGATAAATTTTGACAACCGTCCCAGGTCCGCTCTGCATGGCTAAAAATACTGAAATTTTCTCTCATGCGCTAATAAATATATACACGAATTTTTCCTTATTTTGACTAAAAAACCTCAAACTTATTTTTCTCGCTGAAAAAATAGCCAAAATTTACTTTTTTTATGTAACCACAATTGCAATCAGTTGTTAAACTACACGTTTTTGACTGTTTTCTAACAGTTACAGATTGTTATAGCCCCGACTTATAGATGAACTGGGTGCAATCACTCTCAGGTATTTTCGGGCTTGCCTATTTCCGAACTGGGGACTCCCCAGCTCATGTCTCCCAGGTATAACTTTGGTAGTTTGGAGACGCCATATTGACTACTGTATGTGTATCTACACTATACCAGAAATCCAGTCATGCAAAGCTGAGACCAAATTATAACTAATATCGCCGTCGTGAATACAGTGTACCTTCGCATGTGGGCTGCCAGCTCGAAACTTAAAATCAATAATAGAATTAATTTTTGAACGAATTGCTTTCGAGCGTCTTGTGAGTGAGTGAAGTGTCGTTTTCGGCGTGTAAACATGACTCCATAGCTAGTGCATAATTGTGGTTGTTTTCGTTAATCTTGGATGCCTAAATCTCGTTTAGAAACCATTTTGGCTCAAATCTTGCACTCTAAAAACCATGTAGCGGAGCATGTGGACCGATTTTCGCTTTATAAAACGAGCCTAATGTGATTCAGATATTGCATAACATATTTTACCGGGCCCTATCCGACATATATAACACGAGCTCTTTCGGTCCTTTTGTTAGAAAATCAAAGGACCGATTTTCGCTTTATAAAATGAGCCTAATGTGATTCAGATATTGCATAACATATTTTACCGGGCCCTATTCGACATAACACGAGCCATTTCGGTCCTTTTGTTAGAAAATCAAAGGACCAATTTTCGCTTTATAAAATGAGCCTAATGTGATTCAGATATTGCATAACATATTATACCGGGCCCTGTCCGACATAACACGAGCCCTTTCGGTCCTTTTGTTAGAAAATCAAAGGACCGATTTTCGCTTTATAAAATGAGCCTAATGTGATTCAGATATTGCATAACATATTTTACCGGGCCCTATCCGACATAACACAAGCCTTTCGGTCCTTTTGTTAGAAAATCAAAGGAATATGTTTTCACGTCTGACTATAGATTGACGCAAATAAAATAAAGTCTGAGATTTTGAATGAATGATCTATCGCCCGTCAGTACGCCCAGCCGAAGTTGAATTATACGTGTCACCCAAAAAACCCCATAAACGGACCCCGTCGAAAATTACTACTCTGTGTAATGAGAACTCTTCGCTGCGCTCGTTGCACTCACAACATTCAGAATTCAAATCAAACAAATCGGTATTTTGTTATTGCCGAAACAGGCTCGCAATTTAAACGATTTGCATACCTGACAATACCTATTCAATTAATTAAATCCAAATGATATGAGGCGCTCAATTTCCACAAAAATGGTGTTCAACTGTGAAAATATTTTCATCGTCACGTCACGTGTAGGTCATTAGTAGAGTAGAGAATTTATGCTTTAGCAAATATTTTCTCTTATTTGATGCCTAATTAGATTTTGAGTAACTGCGAAGACTTTTTAGTTTTCATGCCTTAGAATTTGGTATCCATAACTCAAATCCACAACGTCGGATGGTCTCGTTCGATACCTTTAAGCCAAGATTTGAAAATATTTAATTCTGCCTTTTAGTTAGGGCGAAAGCTTGTACCCCAATACCTTTCTCCTATAAACGGTGGTTGATTATGGTCGGATTGGATTAAAAAGGGTTCCGCTATTGGATACATTTTGACAACCTGTGCACTGTGAAGATATTGCGAAATAGAGTTCATTAATTGTAGAGCAGTGCTATTAAATATAACGTTTAATACAAGACTACCCTTGAGTCCAGGATTAGGGTCCAGCAGAGTTTTTTGAAAACAGTGCATGATACTGAAGATGCACAAAACGGTCATATCTCCATTACCGATATTGGGTCTATCTTCTCCATAACCGATATTGGGTCTATGTATATCTATCTCCAAACCAGTGGATATGGCTTTTGGTTGGTACCTTTTCCGATCGTCATACAATATCTGAATTTCCCAAGCTGCCTCCAAAGTAACCGAGGGAACCGAACTGAGGCCCCTGGATTGAACTGGGGGTGGGGAGAGAAATTCTGTTTACATCCTTTTTGTTTAGGATCGACACGTGTGTATTCGTGCTATTCGGTATGGAAAAAAGGAGTTTCTGCTCTGTCTAAACAATTATGGTATCCTTCGGCAAACCGGACAGCACTACGGCCCGTGAGGAGGTCACCCCGACTAATGAGAGAGCGCTCCTTTAACCACTGCTTGTTGTGTGAGGATTCTATCCGAATGCAAACGAGCAATTTGTAATATCCCATTGGGCGAACCAGTTTGAGGGCCTAAAAACGGGTAAACTCAGATATTTGGTGCTTTTCAGAAGGCAGCCGCTGCGAAACTAGCAGCAGCGACGATGACGAATTACCATCGCCTCAAATCCATGTCGTAATTGAGCGTTCAAAGACTTTATCTATTCCAAAACAGCGTTGTTTTATGGAATTGCATGGCCCAGAGTCTTCGATTAATTGCCTAGCTACAGCATGTCGAAGTATCAACTCTAGCATCACCAGCAACAACAGGGACAGCGATAGTTATCAAAATCACTGGCTGTTATCAGGTGGATCCGATGGACTGGTAAACTTAATCGATGTTGGCGAAGAAGATGACGACGAAGCTCTGATGATGTCGTACAATGCAGGTGAGTATAGCTTTACTATTTGTCGTTGCAGTTATTTGAATTTAAATCGTAATTTTCTTAAAGTGGGAACATATTTTCTTAAAGTGGGAAGATGATGACGAAGCTCTGATGATGTCGTACAATGCAGGTGAGTATAGCTTTACTATTTGTCGTTGCAGTTATTTGAATTTAAATCGTAATTTTCTTAAAGTGAGAACATATTTTCTTAAAGTGGGAAGATGACGACGAAGCTCTGATGATGTCGTACAATGCAGGCGAGTATAGCTTTACTATTTGTCGTTGCAGTTATTTGAATTTAAATCGTAATTTTCTTAAAGTGGGAACATATTTTCTTAAAGTGGGAAGATGATGACGAAGCTCTGATGATGTCGTACAATGCAGGTGAGTATAGTTTACTATTTGTCGTTGCAGTTATTTGAATTTAAATCGTAATTTTCTTAAAGTGGGAACATATTTTCTTAAAGTGGGAAGATGATGACGAAGCTCTGATAATGTCGTACAATGCAGGTGAGTATAGCTTTACTATTTGTCGTTGCAGTTATTTGAATTTAAATCGTAATTTTCTTAAAGTGGGAACATATTTTCTTAAAGTGGGAAGATGATGACGAAGCTCTGATGATGTCGTACAATGCAGGTGAGTATAGCTTTACTATTTGTCGTTGCAGTTATTTGAATTTAAATCGTAATTTTCTTAAAGTGAGAACATATTTTCTTAAAGTGGGAAGATGACGACGAAGCTCTGATGATGTCGTACAATGCAGGCGAGTATAGCTTTACTATTTGTCGTTGCAGTTATTTGAATTTAAATCGTAATTTTCTTAAAGTGGGAGCATATTTTCTTAAAGTGGGAAGATGACGACGAAGCTCTGATGATGTCGTACAATGCAGGCGAGTATAGCTTTACTATTTGTCGTTGCAGTTATTTGAATTTAAATCGTAATTTTCTTAAAGTTGGAACATATATAATACAAAATTGGCAGTGTGGCTTTGTTTGTTGCCGACATTTTCATAGCAACTTTCGTCCATGTAGTGTTAGGATTTGACAATAAATTATTGTTTAAAAGATGACGTTTTGGCTTTAAAATTTCGCAGTTCCTGCCATACATTTGCTTAGATTCAACGTTTACTTGTTTGTCTGGTATTTTGTATGATTTAGAAAATTTTGCATTTCCCGAAAATTTGAACCAAATCTGTCTCACCATAACTTACAAACCGTGTTTTTGTTTTATGTTCGGGTTGACAGATTATTATTCCTATTTTCTACAAATTAATTACTAGTAATGTCCCTGGGCCCTTCCTGACCGACATTAAAATTAGACCGCTGACTGTTGAAATTATTTTTCTGGACGAAACAGTAAATTCACAAAAATCCCTCCAAATTGAGTTTGCTAGTTAGAGTTGTTGTGTAATTCTTTAACGTGTGTTACGATAGCATTTTTGTAAACACTGTGTAATTGAAAATTGTCTCTAAAAATAAGCTTCGGTAAATTTAGTGCACTATTGGACCAAAATTTTGTGTTTATTAGCTAAAAAATCGGTATGGACTTAGTGTTTTCCGGCGTTCGCCGTGATCCGGCCGGGACCGAAAATTTTTTCTGGATTGCAGTAATAGATTGAAAAATAGTTTTCTTTGTAGATTCAGCTATCAGTAGTGTGGGTTTTGCAAACGATAACCAGTGGATCTACGCGATTACTGACGACAACAGATTTTATGTTTGGAATCGTGTGACGGCAGATACGTTGCTATCGATTCAACATCTAGCCTCATGCCTTTCAGCCCCCTGTCCGGAACAGTCATCGTGGTTCTTGACCGATGCCTTCGCTCACGGGGAATTTATTTTTCCGGTGCTTTGTTATTCACTGTTCGGAACTGACACGAATAGCGATGACCCTATTAGCTATCACCTAACTATATAACCCATGGACATTACTAGTAATTAATTTGTAGAAAATAGGAATAATAATCTGTCAACCCGAACATAAAACGAAAACACGGTTTGTAAGTTATAGTAGAACAGATTTGGTTCAAGTCGGGAATGCAAGGCTTCAATCATACAAAATACAGACAAACAAGTAAACATTAAAATATAAGCAAATGTATGGCAGGAACTTAAAGAATTTTTAAAGCCAAACGTCATCTTAAACAATAATTTATTTGTCAAATCCTAACACTACGTGGAACAAACCTATGAAAATGTCGGCAACAAACAAAGCCACACTGCCAATTTTGTATTATATATGTTCCGACTTTTAAGAATTACGATTAATTTAAATAACTGCAACGACAAATGGTAAAGCTATACTCGCGTGAGTTGTACGACTTCGTAATAAGACTTTCGTCGTCATCTCCAGCTTCAGGATATGCTTCCCACTAAATTACGATTTAAATTCAAATAACTGCAACAACAAATAGTAACTATATTCGCCTGGTGTAACATCATAAAGCCTAAGTGCATCATCTTCCCACTTAAGAAATGTCTTCTTCACTTTAAGAATTACGATTTAATTCAAATAACTGCAACGACAAATAGTAAAGCTATACTCACCTGCATTTATATGATATTATTAGAGCTTTGTCATCATCTTCCCACTTCAAGAAAATATGTTCCCACTTTAAGAAAATTACGATTTAAATTCAAATAACTGCAACGACAAATAGTAAAGTCTATACTCACCTGCATATTACGACATTATTCAAGCTTCGTCATAATTTTCCCACTTTAAGAAAATATGTTCCCACTTTAAGAAAATACGATTTAAATTCAAGTAACTGCAACGACAAAATAGTAAACTATACTCACCTGCATTGTACTACATAATCAGAGCTTTGTCATCATCTTCCCACTTTAAGAAATATGTTCCCACTTTAAGAAAATTACGATTTAAATTCAAAATATAACTGCAACGACAAATAGTAAAGCTACTACTCGCCTGCATTGTATGACATTATTAGAGCTTCGTGCATCATCTTCCCATCTTTAAGAAAATATGTTCTCACTTTTAAAAAATTACCATTTAAATTCAAATAACTAGCAACAAGAAATAGTAAAGCTAACTACTTTACCTGCATTGTACGACATCATCAAGAGCTTCGTCATCATCTTCCCACTTTAAGAAAATATGTTCCCACTTTAAGAAAAATTACGATTTAAATTTAAATAACTTCAACGACAAAATAGGAAAGCTATACTCACCTGCATTGTACGACATCATCAGAGCTACGTCGTCATCTTCTTCGCCAACATCGATTAAGTTTACCAGTCCCCATAGGATCCACCTTGATAACAGCCAGTGATTTTGATAACTATCGCTGTCCCTGTTGTTGCTGGTGATGCTAGAGTTGATACTTCGACATGCTGTAGCTAGGCAATTAATCGAAGACTCTGGGCCATGCAATTCCATAAAACAACGCTGTTTTGGAATAGATAAAGTCTTTGAACGCTCAATTACGACATGGATTTGAGGCGATGGTAATTCGTCATCGTCGCTGCTGCTAGTTTCGCAGCGGCTGCCTTCTGAAAAGCACCAAATATCTGAGTTTACCGTTTTTAGGCCCTCAAACTGGTTCGCCCAATGGGATTGTACAAATTGCTAGTTTGCATTCGGATAGAATCCTCACACAACAAGCAGTGGTTAAAGGAGCGCTCTCTAATTAGTCGGGGTGACCTCCTCACGGGCCGTAGTGCTGTAGGTTTGCCGAAGGATACCATAATTGTTTAGACAGAGCAGAAACTCCTTTTTTCCATACCGAATAGCACGAAATACACACGTGCCTCGACCCTAAACAAAAGGGATGTAAACAGAACTTCTCTCCCCCACCCCCAGTTCAATCCAGGGCCTCAGTTCGGTTCCCTCGGTTACTTTGGAGGCAGCTTGGGAAATTCAGATATTGTATTAACAATCGAAAAAGGTACCAACCAAAAGCCATATCCACTGGTTTTGAGATAGATATACATAGACCCAATATCGGTTATGGAGAAGATAGACCCAATATCGGTAATGGAGATATGACCGTTTTGTGCATCTTCAGTATCATGCACTGTTTTAAAAAAACTCTGCTGGACCCTAATCCTGGACTTAAGGGTAGTCTTGTATTAAACGTTATATTTAATAGCACTGCTCTACAATTAATGAAACTCTATATTTCGCAATATCTTCACAGTGCACAGGTTGTAAAAATGTATCCAAAAGCGGAACCCCTTTTTAATCCAATCCGACCATAATCAACCACCGTTTATAGGAGAAAGGTATTGGGGTACAAGCTTTCGCCCTAACTAAAAGGCAGAATTAAATATTTTCAAATCTTGGCTTAAAGGTATCGAACGAGACCATCCGACGTTGTGGATTTGAGTTATCGATACCAAATTCTAAGGCATGAAAACTAAAAAGTTTTCGCAGTTACTCAAAATCTAATTAGGCATGAAATCAACGAGAAAAATATTTGCTAAAGCATAAATTCTCTACTCTACTAATGACCTACACGTGACGTGACGATGAAAATATTTTCACAGTTGAACACCCTCACTATTTTCCTGTGGAAATTGAGCGCCTCATATCATTTGGATTTTAATTAATTGAATAGGTAATTGCTCAGGTGTGCAAATCGTTTTTTAAATTGCGAAGCCTGTTTCTGCAATAACAAAATACCGATTTGTTGATTTGAATTCTGAATGTTTAGTGAACGAGCGCAGCGAATTCTCATTACACAGAGTAGTAATTTTCGACTGGTCCGATGGGTTTTTTGGGTGACACGTATAATCAACTTCGGCTGGGCGACTAAGGCAAAGATCATTCATTCAAAATCTCAGACTTTATTTTATTTGCGTAAATCCCTATAGTCAGACGTGAAACATATTCCTTGATTTTCTAACAAAAGGACCGAAAGGCTTGTGATTCGGATAGGCCGGTAAAATATGTTATGCAATATCTAATCACATTAGGCTCATTTTATAAAGCGAAAATCGGCCTTTTTCTCTAACAAAAGAGACCGAAAGGGCTCGTGATCGGACAGGGCCCGGATAATATGTTATGCAATATCTAATCACATTAGGCTCATTTTATAAAGCGAAAATTGGCCTTTGATTTTCTAACAAAAGGACCGAAAATGCTCGTGATGAAAAAGCCCGGAAAATATTTATGCAATATCTAATCACATTAGGCTCATTTTATAAAGCGAAAAACGGTCCTTTGATTTTCTAACAAAAGGCCAAAAGAGCTCGTGATATGTCGGATAGGGCCGGTAAAATATGTTATGCAATATCTGAATCACATTAGGCTCGATAAAGCGAAAATCGGTCCACATGCTCCGCTACATGGTTAGTAAGATTGAGCCAAAATGGTTTCTAAACAGTAGCATAAGAATCAAAACAACCACAATTATGCACTAGCTATGGAGTCATGTTACACGCCGAAAACGACACTCACTACTTACAAGACGCTCGAAAGCAATTCGTTAAAATTAATTCTATTATTGATTTTAAGTCTCAGCTGGAGCCACATGCGAAGGTACACTATCACGACGGCGAATAGTTATAATTTGGTCTCAGCTAGTGGTTCTAGTATAGTGAAACACATACAGTAGCATTGCGCTCAAACTACCAAAGTTATACCTGGAGACATAGCTGAGTCGGAAAAGGAAGCCCGAAATCCTAAAAATGACCAGACTATAATGGCATAACAATCTAACTGAAAAACAGTCAAAAACGTGTAGTTTAACAACTGATTGCAATTGTGGTTACATAAAAAAAGTAAATTTTGGCTATTTTTTCAGCGAGAAAAATAAGTTTGAGGTTTTTTAGTCAAAATAAGGAAAAATTCGTGTATATATTTATTAGCGCATGAGAGAAAATTTCAGTATTTTTAGCCATGCAGAGCGGACCTGGGACGGTTGTCAAAATTTATCTGGGCACCATGAACTGATGGAATCTGGGTAAAAGTCAAAAGACCTGCCCCCTCCAGCCACTTTGGAGAAGCCAGTATATAAACTTCCACGCCTTGATACCAATTTTACCATCATGGCCCAGCGCTTGTTCGACTTCTGTCCATAACCATTTTGCGAGACCCTTCTCTTTGTCCTAAACCGACTCTAACCTTTTCGCGAGAGCCTTCTGTTGACTTAAACCGATTCTAACCCTTTCGCGGAACCCGTATGTTTGTCTCACACCGATTCTAAAGCCATACAAGCAGGGAACACGTAAAATAATGCTGTTTTTGCAAATGTTTCTTCAGTTCCACATGCCGGCATCTCCGGCAATGCATAGGTCTGAAAAACTATAGTTTGTTACTGGCTCTAAACTTCCTCTGAGGCTAAAACCTTGAATTTGTAGATAAGACTTGATGCCCATCATGTCACAAACAAAAAAGCTGCAAAATCTTAATCCTGGTGCACACCGTATCACAAAACATCATAAAGAAATCCTTCGGGAACTACACTAAGTACACCTGAACAGTGCGCACGGAGGGACCAACTATGTTATCTGTTAACATAAGCCCTTGATAATCATATATGTGCGGCTATTCGATGAGGGAGAAGGAGGTCAGGCCGAAAATGGCCGTGTTAAGTAACTCAGGTTTACATTAGAGTGCATGGAAGTGTCATACCCTTCCCTATTTCACTATTTATATTAATAGTACAGCATTACTGGTTCAATAAATCTATGAATTCGTTGTCAAAACAAAACTATTGCGAAGCCTATACGGATTTTTCAATTTCCGTCACTAGTGTAGAAAAAATCTCAAACATTACTATTTTTTGTAGTAAAAAATAAGAGGCGTTAGGTGTTTTCATAAACAGATGGAAGCGGAGGGAATGCACAGTTCCAATTTGGCAATAATCCTCCTTACAACTTAATATGATCCGACGGATATCAGAACTTGTGTTGGTACTTGGAACTTGCCTTGGCACCCAAGCCTTACACCCATACCCACCATACAGCTGCCGACAATAAACTGTGATATTTAGACTAGAAACAACAAAGAAGAAACTCACGCAAACAGAGGCATTTTTACGTACAAATAATAATTAAAAATGCTAATAGCTTACCAACTTCAGCAACTACAACTGTCTTTGTCTTCGCTTTCGGCTTCTTCTTCAACTTGGCTTTTTTAGTCGAACCATCTGGTCGTACTTCGTCCTGCGGATTCCCGGTGGCCGAAATCGCTTCGGTACCTACCGCAAACCAACTACTACAAGGCCCAACGCTTGCAGCCAGACACGTCCCCCTTGTATCAAACGTCGTAGCCACACGTTCTACAGAATCTATTGAGTGCGACGGAAGCGCCTGGGCCGTGCTGAATTTAAAACACGTCAAAACGCATGGCTTCGACAGTGTTGCAATCGAAAACATTCGGTTGTCGGCGGTAAGAACAATAAAATCAACGATTGCTCCGGCGCCGTAACTACAATCACTACTTTCCGGTTCTTCGACGCTAAAAACTTTGCTCGCTTTGCTTGAAATATCGTAAACTGCCAAAGTTCGAGCCTCCGACCCATCGGTTGTTCCACTTAGCACAGCGATAAGACGGCTATTGATGTAGCCAAGTTTGACTACGTATTCGTTCGACAGCAATTTTATTGTCCCAGGATATGTCGAATTATTATCGGTCATAGCTAAAAGTAACAAACTGTTGCCTGTTTTATAGAAGTACACACAAAACATAATAATGCAATAAAAGAAAGCTCTGAGAAGTAAATAAGCATTATTTTGTGCACAGTGATAAATATTCGTGGGTCCGTCCAGTTTTTGTAAATATCTCGGGAATTAATGAAGGTGTTCCCCAAGATTTTGCGTAATGCTATTCCATAGTCTGGTGCGAGTTTTGTCCATGTAGCCCAGCGACAGGGCACGACAGGGACAACTTAAAGCCGGTAGTCCATCTAACTTTGAGATAAACGGGCAGACGTTTTTGGTTATATTTCCAAATACAGACTTTGTAGTAAAAATGTGTATTTTTGTGCTTACACATTACTTTTAGATAGTAAACATTTTTGAACCCTTATTCACCAGTGTGACAGCAATGATTCACTGATGCCTAAAAACATACTGTGACTCCATATACCATCCTATTTTGAAATTTTGGTTAAAAATTATTGTTACGGAACGGTATTTGGTGAATTGAAATTCGGCGTAAAACTGTTCACGAACACACTAAAATCTAGCCAGTTTCTGGTCCCGAAATTTCAGGTAAAATTACAGTATTCCTTGTGAATGAAAATTAGTCGAATTGAATTAAGCGGGTTTTGTTGTCGAACACCAACAGTTCGATATATTCTTTCTTCAACTAATGTCTTGTACAACGAACTGAACGTGGACCGCTGTGGTGCAAGCTTCGTACGCTAGCCAGCTACTACCGTATTTGCGAGCTGTTCCTTAGTTCCTTAAGAAACCTTGCAAAGCGAGCGAATAACACCGCATATACAAACACACATCGCACGACAAGCTCAATTATATAGTGCAGTGATTTACAGTGTACGCTTTGACAAATGCGCCATTTTACGAACTAAAGGTTTAACTAAAAGGTTCGTTTTGTTTATGACGCCACTATTACATTACATTTGCTCGCACTCAATATGCATATTTGATCGGATTATGAGACCGAATTTCTGCAAAACAAAAAACATAATTATATATTCGAGCGCAGGAATTAATTTCAGGCACTTGGATCTGATTTTGTAAATTTTCGGTCAACGAAACAACCAACGAAATTTACTGTTTTGTAAGTAAACCTGTTTACGACGGGGACGCTGGAACGTCTCAGGAGGGTAGCCGGGACCGGCAGGCGGTGGGGTATTGAAAAGTAGACGACGCCTTGAGCCTTGAGGACCCATTTTCACATTATATTTTGTCCAAACATCTCGCGCGCCTTCGGTGCACGCGGGGGGGGGGGGGTGGGCCCTGTGCCACGAACGAGGGGATAGAATGGTACCTTTTTGAGATAGCCCCTGCATTGGCATGTATTGTCAGTAAACTAATATATATACGTCAATATTTAATGATGGACCCCAGAGCCGGCCGTGTTAAAGCGCCAAATATAGTAGTCTTGCTATAATAAGCATATGCGTAAGATTAGCACTTACTATACGAGGGAATAACCGGAACCATCCTTTTAAACCAGATCCGGAACCTGGTCATCGAAACTTATATATAGTAAATCAGATACTGGAAGAAATGAAGGGATAGTGGACTTAAAATGTAGTAAAATAACTTTAACAAAAACTTAATGTCTTGCGATGACATTATTGCCTATTTGGAAATTTGAAGTGAATGAGGAAGCTAATAACGTATATTCCTCGATCAGTTTTGGATACCCAGATCAAAGAAATACCTTCCACTGTACGACCTTGCGTATATTGCGCCATACTGAATGTGCTTCTAACGCATGGAACGTAGACTAAAACACTTTCGCTCTGTCCTCAACCGCTGCTCTTTACTGGACGTACGTTTGTTACACGGTATTCCTTAGGAAACTTGAAATTATTGGTTTATATGGTTCTAAAAGAAAATATAAGAAGGTATACAATTATTTCTGATAAGTGGTTAGAGACAACGTTTAGGATAGCGATGGTTAACGAGTGCTCCTCATGTTAATCATGATGATTTTATGATCAAAATGCTACAAATCAGACAAACTGTGATTGCTCGCACAGTTTCAATAATTACAGTTCATTACCAAGAATGCAGTTTCTGATTGCGTTGCACATATGTGTACTCCAATGTGGACTGATTTAGAAAGTTTGCAAGCGCAATGGGTGGCGCTTGAAGCAATTTGTTAGCCAAGCATACACGTAAGTAGTTCTAAATAATCTATATTGTGACCGGTTTAATACTAATATACACCGCAGACATCTGAATTGGTAAAATAGCTGCTACACACATCGACGTGGCTTTGTTTTATCAACAAACTCCTGCAGGGTCAAGATGAAAAATTCCTACTGAACTTTATGTGTCCTACATACGTTTCACAGGGCAATTTGCTGAGCTAATCTTTTCTTTTGTTTGGTTGTCTTGGAACTTGATCATTGTGTATATACTAGTAACACGTAAACATGGGTGACGGAGGCATGGTGGTTAACAACGGCGTGAATAGTGCATACAGCTTGTGGAATTTCTAACATTTTTGGTAACAATAATAAGAGGAAGACATGAAAACGTCTAGTTATTTATACAGTAGAATGACAATACATCTATCAAGTTGTACCCATCAATGAAATTTAGTCCAAATCGGCCGAGTCATTCAAAAGTTATAACACACTTAATTATTTTTCACTCATTTTTAAGAGACTTTGCTTAATTTTAAGAGAATTTATAAAGGTAAGTAGATCACTCGTATACAGTCTTTTAGAAAACGTGAAGGTACATGTTATGTCAAAAAATGACCGAGATAGCACGAACGGTTGTCGAGATATGATGAACTTAGGTTTCCCTAAGTCAATTTTAAGAGAATTTGCTTAATTTTTTAAGGAAAGAGATGAATACGTCAATCAGCTATATACAGCTGTTTAGAAAACGTGAAAATACATTTTATGTAAAAAATCGCCGAAATAGCACGAACGGTTGTCGAGATGCGGTGAAAAAGCTGAAAAAATGGCAAAAATCCCTAAGTTTGAGCAACATTTGCTTAATTTTGAGTACAAAGCAATTTTCGTAGAAAAAAGTGCTCAATGAAAGGGCACTCCGCAAGAGAATATGCAACACGAAGAAAAAAATTTTTAAAATCGGCCCAGGCGTTCAACCTGCAGACCTGTCTGTGACAAACAAAAAAAAAGTCACAGAGAAAATTGAAATTTTGCGTCTAGTATATGGATATATATAAAGTTAAATGTACGCCTCCGGCTGCGACTCGCCACCTTCGATGGCTCGTCTTGCCTCCGTCAATTACATGTTTGGACCAAAGATGAAGGAAAATTTGAAACAAAATTTTTAAACCGGAATTGCGGTTACGGTATCGCTTTTGCTTTTTGCCGGAACCTCAACCGGAACACCATTTTCGTCGGAACCGGAATTCCGGTTACTTCCTGAT
The DNA here is from genome assembly GCA_030248225.1 of Trileptium ribeirensis. Classification (NCBI taxonomy): domain Eukaryota; kingdom Metazoa; phylum Nematoda; class Enoplea; order Enoplida; family Thoracostomopsidae; genus Trileptium; species Trileptium ribeirensis. Next base: position 1,461 of record JASANE010019889.1, on the reverse strand, counting down.
AAATACATTGTGTAAGACCTTCAGATACCAATAGATTTTTTGACCAAATACTAAAAAGTATTTACGAATATTAAATATCATAGTAAGATAAGCTTCCTTTCTATTTCTCCCCGCCCAGTCGATAGCTGACAGCAGGGAGTTGGCTATCGGAAGGCCTGCCATTCCGCTTCCGGCTATTGCCCAAATTTAATAGAAGTTTCTTGGCGTCGGCCGGCCCAAGGTAATCAAAATTGCATGGCCCATGACACTTGTAGGGGCAAGAGGTTATAACGTTAGCAAAAAGAACAGGTTACTGCGTTACGGCAGCCCCCCCGACGCAGACTTAGTATAACGCTCATATAATGACCTTAGCTTATGCAGCGTTCACTTTATAATGTCCTCGCTGTTTGGAACTTTTGTCCCCATGTAGTCGCAACCCTATCGTATAGACAGCCAGAGTAAACTAGTAACTCTGTCGAGATTGCAGAGCGTAGTGAAGCATACAATACTAACACCGGCAATAAGTTTCAAATTCCCGAAAACCCCCAAGTGTAAGCTATCACCCTACAGGACGTCACAATAAAATTAGGAATTTCGGATCGAGGAAACATGGGGGCGGCATGCCACCCGTACCCATGGGCCATGGGTCGCAGAGCAAAATCAACAATAGCCATGAGTTTCCCATGCCCGAAAACCACCAAATGAAACTTTTCAGCCACCCGGGAAAGTCGGAACAAATTTTCGAATTTTGGATCGAGGAACCACGAAGGTGCCATACATCAATCCCATAAACTTCAGAATCGCAGCCTTATTCGGAAAATAATAAGAAAAACATCGGAATTTACCATTTTACTATGAAATATAACCAACCAAAGAAAAAATTCAAAAGGTAAGATAAAAATAACTTTCTTCAGTAAGATGTAATAAAATGGTGTAAAAAAACCGCCTCATTTTGACATCTCACCCCGAACCTTGGGCTCGCAATACCTCTGTACCCATGGAAATATGGGTCGCAGAGCAAAATTAACACCGGCAATGAATTTCAGACGCCAGAAAAACTCACAGGTGAAATTTTCAGCCGCCCAGGACCTCAGAATAAATGTTAGAATTTTCAGGTCGGGAACCCACAGGGGTGCCAGCACCTCAAACCCCATAACGGGCGCCTTAATCGAAAAACAAAAAAGGGGGCATTGCCATTTATGCCGGTTTAGTATGAAATAAAACACCAACCATAAGAAAAAAATTATATTCGAAAGTTAAGACAAAAATAACCTTGCTTCCGTGAAATGTGCCAAAATGAGACAAAACACCCACGTTATGACCCCTGACCACAGAATCAAAAAACGCTCGGGGATGTTCGCGGTGAATCGACTATACCGGGTAGAATGTGACCAAGATTGCGAAGATCGGTTAAATGGTTCCCGAGTTATCGCAATGCACACACACAGACAGAATTTAAAATATCTCACACAGCAATACGTA
>JASANE010019888.1:0-13022 GCA_030248225.1 Trileptium ribeirensis | reverse complement strand
ATAACCTGACATGTAGCACATCTCAAAATTTTCTCAAAAAAACCAATATTTAGAAATTGAAATTTTTTGTAGCGCCATTTCGATTTTCTATACAGTGATTAACGCAAAGTTTTTACGATGGAAAATATGAGTGTAGAGATAGCGCAGCATCATATTAGGTACCAGCTGAAATGTTAATTCGACGGGTCAGGAGCACCACAATTTTCTAACCGTTGGTGCACAGCTGTGGTACGTTCTGTGCGCACACAGTGGTCCGTTCCCGGGTGTCGACTATTATTCGACCCCAATTCATACTTTAGTCTCGGCAACCGGCATTTTACCACAAAATATAAACTCATGCAAGAGTGCAATAAAAGGAAGCAGTACTAGGCTCACTTTCTCAGTAATGTTACAATTATCCCGCGTTTGAGGCAACGGGCATTTTCCAAGTTTACCCCAACATTTTCGGGGATCACGATGCATTGCCGCCCTCCTGTTTTGTAGTAGTTTGAAATCATGTCACTTTAAAGTTTTATAGGGTACCAATACATAGTGTAACATTACATTGCCGGAAACTTATATACTTTTCCTTATGCACTTATTATACTACTACAAATCTGAGATTTGAGGAGGCGCGCCTAGATCATATTGTGCCACATTGTGCGGGGTTTACTCTACATTAATCTATCATATTTATTACAGTAAATAGCAAAACCATTAAACCGTTGCCATTGAACACATTTTATACCGTATTAGACTTTTCACGTTCGCCTTTGCACTTCATTTGCCCTCAATAAAGTTCAATATCATCAAACATTTTGAATACTGTTTCTTGTTCGTATTCGCTAATGGGGACGTAGAAAACTCTAAGTGGGCGCAAAAAGAGGAGTTTTTGCGTAGAACCATTAAAGCATCGTGAATAATAAATAGAACGTGGGTTGAATGTTTAGACCCTTCCGGGGTTCCAAAGAACCGCTAACTTAATCTAGAATTCGGAATTGCAATCTGTTTTTACAAATATTATGGGTCCTTCCAGCAGATCAAATCAATATTAGTGTTCGAATTTGATTTTTTAAACGAGAAATCTTAGCTCTAAAATATCTTATTAACTTAGAATTTTACTTATTTGTTAGCAAACAAACGCGCCAGAATGCAAAAAGCCCGCGAATGGTTAATCATTTTCTTTTCAAGTCACTTTATAGTGATTTTTGTTTGAAAGTGACTTGAAACAACTAAATCTAACCATGTTGTTCAAATTTAATTACTTTTTTGTATTAAAGTTGGACATCTGGAGCGATTTCTGAGTGCTCCAATTATTGACTTGTCGCAACCCATATTTTTCTTTTGCAAAATTCCGATCATTATTTGTAAAATTTTTAATTTTTAAATATTAAGCTTAAGTGAAGTAAAACTGGTAAATAGTGACATATCTTAATATATCTGGCGGATTCATTAAAATGCACCATTGAAATAAAATGCTAGATTAAAGTCCTTATAATTTACGCTAACCTCATACATGTAGTTTACTGTTCGAAATGGAGTGAGGTTCTTAAAAACTGGCTAATATTACAAGCGATTACTGCTGCATCGTTTTTCCTGCTATTTGACAACCTGATTTGGGATGCAGTTTTTTCTGGAACCATTTCTCGCGTCTGATGTATAACGAGCAGTAGCAAATTGACATGGTATTAAAAATTGTATATGCGAAAATATTTAGCAACGACTGACCTAGTTGAATCCGGCTAACTTAGGCAGGCAAAGTTGATTTATACCATATCGTAAGCATAAACAGCGACTATTGTTTGAGATATTCGTTGTCCACTGGTCAGTTCTTCTGCTCCGCGATATCGCATTCGATTCAGCGACACATATTGCATACACATGTCATTTGATGTTTTTAAGTAGTTAAAGACAGCAAATTTTATAGCTATGTAAACACGCTCTTCTTGAAGAAAACATGAGTCAGGCCTAAAGCAGAAATCGCTAAAAAACCTTGGTGGATTTTGCTTCTAAGCGATGCAAATGTAACGTTGAAATGGGTAATTCGTCATGCTATTCCTGACTTTGTATTCTGCGTTTACAGTAGAAGTGTAGCTACGACTTATACATCATGAATAAATTTTGAAAGATGATTTTTACACTACCGCGAAGATAAGAGATATGTCCTGGAGGGCTGAACTTTGTCAAATAGCCGGAAAAACGATGTAGATGTAATCGCTTGTAATATAGCCATTTTTAAGAACCTGGCTCCATTTCGAACAGTAAACTACATTATGAGGTTAGCGTAAATTATAAGGACTTTAATCTAGCATTTAGTACAATGGTGCATTTTAATGAATCCGCCAGATATGTAAGATATGTCACTATTTACCAGTTTTACTTCACTTAAGCTTAATATTTAAAAATTAGAAATTTTTACGAATGATGATCGGAATTTTCCAAAAGAAAAATACTGGTTCCGACAAGTCAAAATTGGAGCACTAGAAAATAGCTCCAGATGTCCAACTTTAATACAATAGTGATTAAATTTGGACTAGTTGGTTAAATTTAATTGTTTCAAGTCACTTTAAACAAAGTCGTATAAAGTGACTTGAAAAGAAATGATTAACCGTTGCGGGCTTTTACATTAGCACGTTTGTTTGCTAACAATAGTAAAATTCTAAGTTAAGATAAGATATTTTAGAGCTAAGATTCTCGTTTAAAAAATCAAATTCAAACACTAATATTGATTTGATCTGCTGAAGAACCCATAATATTTGTAAACAGATTGCAATTCCAAATTCTAGTTGATTTAGCAGTTCTTTGAAATTCCGCAATGATCTAACGTTCAAACCACGTTCTATTTATTATTCACGATGCTTTAATCGTTCTACGCAAAAATCTACTTTTTGCGCCGGCTTCGAGTTTCTACGTCATTAGCGAATACGAACAAGAAACAGTATTCGATGTTTATTAATATTGAACTTTATTTACAGCAAATGAAGTAAAGGCGAACATAAAAACCCTCATCCGTATATAATGTCTTCAATGACGGTTTAATGGTTTCTATTTACTGTAATCAATATAAATAATTAATGTAGAGTAAACCCACAGCGATGCGGCGAGAAATAACATAATTAGCGCCTAGTTACTAGAATATATCTCATTATAAGTTATATCATCAGTGCATAAGGAAAAGTATATCACTCCCAGCAATGTAATGTTACACTATGTGTACTACCTATAAAACTAAGTGATGACTTCGAGCTACCTTACAAAACAGGAGGCGGCGATCAGTGCATCGTGATCCCCAGAAATGTTGGGGTAAAGCTCCAAAAAATGCCCGTTGCCTCAAACGCGGGATAATATTAGCGTACTGAGAAGTGACACATACTCTTCCTTTATTGCACTCTTGCATAGGTTTACTATTTCTGTAAAATGCCGCTCAAGCTAAAGTATGAATTAGGTCAATGATAGTCGACACCCGGACGGACCATCTGTGTGCGCAGCAGACGTACTAGCCACTGCACCAACGGTTAAAAATTGTGATGCTACCCTAACCATCGAATTAACGCTTCACTGGTACCTAATATGATATTGCGCTATCTCTACACTCATATTTCATCATAAACATAATCATATAGAGATCGAAATAGCGTTCCTATCAAACCCAAAATTTAGGATGTTAGACTTTTTGAGAAAATTTTGAGATGTGTTACATGTCAGGTTATATCAAATTCTAAATTTGGTATATTATTTTAGTTCTTTATATTTTGATATGACCAGTTTTTTAATCGTATATCTTGTGCCATAACTGTATCAACACAATTTCTTTATCTTCGCCGTTGAGGCTGACAATGTTAATTCCTTAATTAATCTTCGCTCAGGCCATGTGCAATTAGAACTCTTCCTCACTGAACGGCACTGTTTACTAGCGTAGGATTTATTTTCACAGACAAAAGTTTTCTATTTTTATAATTTATGAATTCGCTTCTGCTAAGTCATGTTATGATATGATATGATGTATGCTTGCATGGACAGATTAGGTGCAATGGTACTTTAGTATTTGAATTGTCTGTTGGAACATAACAACTGCGATTCCTTGGCATATATCTTTGTTGGTCTATATTTTTGTATTGTTCTGATCTTATGCCATTTATCTGCTGTATATTCAATTTTAATGCGTACTTGAAGGACACTGCGTTGAGCATCTTTTGCTGCCAAGGGATAGAAACATATTTACTGAACTTGCTACTTTGTGTGCGTTCAAACGATCAAAACTCTTTGTTTATATCTTGAGCTCAAAATTTGGGCTCCATATTTGATTCAACTTTGACGAAGATTTCTTATAAAAAAATTCAGTGAAATCACGATGTTTCAAAACTTCCTGTTAAAATTTGAGCTCAAACTATTTAAACTTATATTTTTCGCACCTGATTGGCTAATAAAGACGTTCCAGCAGTTTGAATTGTGTACACAAGCTCAAATTTACTGAAAGTGCAAAAAGAAAATGAAAAATGATCAAAACTGATCAAAATTAGAGCTCAAATATTGATAAAATTTTGAACGCACCTCTATTGTGTATTATTGGGCGCAAAACTTAACCCGCTTGAGCAGCTTTTTCAACATGTTATTGAGAACCAAATAACCTCCAGGTTTCAAAGCATTTCAAGCTATTTAGTAACGAATAAGTTTTCAAATTCTAAGCATTGTGCTATGTTACGCATTCCGAGGCCTAACACTGATGTATGCAGTAAAGTAATTTTGTAGAGTTTGAAAATATATGCCTCCTAGTGTATGTGAAACTTTAAAGTATATGTAGTGAAATATCACCAGATCTTTGTAGTAAACCATTTTTTCGTTAACCAACCAATCTAAAGTTATAAATATCAACAACTCAACCGACAATGTCTTGGCATAAAATAACGTGTTCTGACAACGTTGTGGTCTCATGAAGAGTTTATTTGGTATATTTCATTACTACAGGTAAGTTGGTTTATGCCACATACCTTGAAAAAATATTAACGCATTATGTTTGCACTTTACAAGGTTATAGACGATCACGTTATACTAGGTTATACTAGATTATAACCTGGTTTTGTTACCCCACTGCTTGCAAACAAAAGGACCTCAGGCAAATAATTTTCCCTGTATGTGCCATTATTTGATCGCATTGATCGTTAAAAACATTCAGGAAATACCGCCAGCCGGTTCTCGAGTTATATGTGTTGCAATAAACATTGCGCTTTGTTACTGTATATCGCAGTTAGGTAACATGATAGCCTATCTAAGGGTAATCTATTCAGTAATAAATGAAAAACTACATTTTTCAAAGTTTCTGTTGTTCATTAGCTCTTACCTGCGAGTAACTGCCTGTTGTCAATGGCCATTTTCAAGACATACCCTGCCCATGCTATAATGCCCACGTTAGTATTTGCTATGGGTCAACGTTTTATTGTTGAAGTAATGTCTGCATACACCTAGTGTAAACACCAACGGTAATAACTGAATATGCCACAAAATCCTAATCCCAGTTAATTTAAAGAAGCCATTCGGAGTTTATAAAATACCCGAAGACAAATCTTAATCTAAATACTGTTAAATATAGGACACGTCACAACTGATTCGACGAAACTGGAAACTTAACGGCATGTCAAAGAGAAACATCTAGTTCAGAACAGGGAAATTTTTACCATGACAAAAACTCGTTTCTAGAGAACTAGTCCGATGCACAATTCCTTTACAGATAATTAGCTCCAGCCAGCATAACAAACATTGTTTTTCAAGGCAAATACAACTTGATAATGGAGGAGACGAATTGGTCTAAGGGATGTTGTCTGATGAACGACTTTATTAAATCAAACTGAAATTTGAGTAAACCGTATCTGAAGAAATGTAGTTTGCGTTAAAATGGACTGCACATTGCATATAAATTGATATATAATATATAGTTACAAAACAAAATATAACTCAATCGCACACCCGTCAAGGTACCGAGGTAATTACGACCAGAAAACCACAACTGTTTAAATGGAGAATTATTATAAACATCATATAAATCTAGTTTTGTTCAATCCAAAGCTTAAGCTGGACCATTTAAAGGCAGCCAGTTCGCTTGCTTGCTTATCGGCGATAACCATCCTTCGTTCGTTGGATTATGTTTTATATGAAAATTGGCAAAATAAAATTAATACAAAAACGTTTTCTTGTTAAAAATAACCTATTCTGGATACAAATAGACAACATAGCGTTGGTTCATCGGTTTTGCCGCAACATGATAATTTCTGTCTGTAAGCAACACGATGAAGATTAATAATAGTGCAACTGGATGCTACTACAATGGTATGTATTTATATATGTCATGAAATTCAATAATCATCACATCTTATTTTGAGCTGTGCTATTAACACAGGCGAATGGTTGATTTAATGCTGATGCATGTTTGCATTAATTGACACTCACGTATGCTCATTCATAATTCGATGCTTCGTGAAACGTCGTATATCGTAGTAATTGAAAATTGGGGTTTTGAGACAAAAATCATCAGTTGCACCACTGCTAATAGTTGCAGCATTTACACAAGTTGGAGCATTGCCTGTCAGCTTATGTTCATTTTTGGCATAGATGCATTGGCAGCAACATGTGCCGGGGTTAGTTAACAAAAATAATAACTTGTAACAATGCAACTGCTCCTATATTTGCAACAGTTACAGCATTGTCAGCTACTGTTCTTGTTCTTCTAATTTTAACCAATGCAAGTGCTTATATCAAAAGCCAATTGTGACATGTTTCGACAAAAACAGTTCACGCAGTAGTTTTCTAACCCACGCTTGAATTATTATCATTACACAGTACACTATAAAATTGGCGGTTTTGTAGCTTTAAAATTCATTTCCGATTTGAAATATCTCAATAATGGTTGCTCCCACAACATCAGCCTGCGAGAAAAGTGCACCTTTGGAGATGTTTGTGATCAATGCTGGAAACGGCAAAGGCGTATTGGTTTTGTTCCACTGTGGCTGGAGTTCTTTGTCACAATTTCGACCAGCTCCGATAACAGTGGATGGCATGAAATACCGAAGCGTTCAGCAACGCTCGGAGGCACAGAAGGCGCTGTTTATATACAGAACGGTACAAGGTAATACAACAAACCTATTCTCCGCGCCAACGTTACGAAATAATGTTAGCTGCTTCGGACCAGATTCCTGATGCTTGGAATGACACCGTGCTCGGGCACATCAAGAAAACATTGCTGACAAAATTCAAGAAACATTCTTAAATTAAAAAGTACCTGCTATACACAGAAGATGCGTTGTCGGTTTTCGCTACATGATCCGACAAATATCTTGAAACAGTTCAGACATGTTCAATCCAGACATTACAAAACTTGGGAAATTTATGGCTTGATCTTCCATCAAATAAAGCAGTATACAGTTATATTCTTGTGTTTATTTTAAAAATATGTCTAGAATTTATTATATAATTGTATAGCTGTGTTATTACATTTTCGGTATCCTGGAAAAACACTTACTCGGCAAAGCACTTCAAACTGTGCGTGACGAACTTTCGGTTAAAAAAGCAAGAAACATGTCTACGCTGAAGAAGATATTGTACTCTCAGAAGATATAAAATCTAAGCAAAAGTGATCGTGCATTTTGAAAAATAAATTATATTAATGGTTTTGAATAAAAATTGACTTGTTTATATTATAATCCAGCCAACGAAGCATCATTTACCAGAGCAACATAATTATATGAAGCCATTCGGAAATTAGGCTTGAGTGTAAGTTTAAGCTACGTAAAATAATAACTGTCGTGTCAGCCTCGTATCAGTTGCATAAAGCTGTTCGTAGACCGTATTTGACATGCGCAGTGAAAGTGCCTGATGTAAACTAACACTAGGATTAAGATCAAATATCTGTAAATAAAGTTTGTAGCAAAAACAATGGTTTCCGTTATATTTTGGTAGCTATGAATATTTTCAGTGGTAACGAATATGTATAGCCTCCGCGTGGAAAAACAGTCAAAACTATGACCAAGCCATTTAAAATTATTCTAAAGCGAGCGGGTGCGACACCGCAATTTAAAGGTTCTTTTGAAAGATATATTAATGTGTGAATATTAAGCACGTTTGGGCCAAGAATGCTTACAAGACTAATTATGCGGAGCCATATATTAGAACATTGTGAGTCACCATTTTAAGGTATCTAACCAGTGCTAAAACATAAAAATACATTTATGTTTTTGCACGTTTTGGTCTCATCGTACAGTTTAAAGTTGCGTATCGGTCTTGGAACTTCATCAAACATAGTTAACGCATCGGCCAGCAGCAAGACTACGGAAAAATGGAGGAAGAAGTTGTTAAAATTTGATTTGGGTAATCATGTTCGAATATGTCAAAGCCGGGCTGACAAATTTACTAAATAGGGTGAGAAACGATGGACTAGTGAAGTTATGAAATGCCAGAAAGAGACATATGATGTCTCTCAAGGTACAGATTATGCGATATGCTTTGAGATGATTTAAATGGTTCGTATTACACTAACGAGCTGCAAATGGTCAGTGCATTAGAGAAAAAAATATAGTGCAAGTATACATACTTAATGCAAAAACAGCGCTCAGTCGCATGCAATCAAGATGATAGACTGTGTTAGCAAAGCGTTCAAATTTGAAGATAGTGATATGATGAAAAAAATTCGGCGCTTTAGGACTCACAACTGCTGGAGATGTAACTGCGACGATTGATTTATGCAGCGATATGGTTCTGCTCATCAAAAAGGCTGTCAGCGCAGTGCGAAAGAAATGGTTCAATTTTCGGGCAGCCATCATGAATCTGCACTACGAATGCTGCAACAATATTGACCCAGTTGTTCAAGAGACCGTAGAACGATTAGTACAAATGTGGGATGCGCCCGATGGATCCTACTCGTGCAATATTGAAGCTGATGACGGTAATAATGCGGAAAGAGTACGCAAAAATAAATAACATTCGGCAAAGACGAGTGACTAATTACATAAAGTACGTCAAAGACAATGTTCAATTGTTTATTTCAAACCCTGGTAGCCTGTTTTGAATATTGTGTTTCGTGTCAAACATACAATAATTAAATGGAGCATAGTGAATCTGGCAGTTTCTACGTCACACTTCCAGCAACGCATCTGCAATAAAGTATTACAACACACTAAGTAATTTTGTGTAAAGTATCAAAACTGAAGCTTGAGCAAAATAAATGGGAAGTAGGTCTTTGTGAAATAATATACCCCGATCACATCTGCAATGTCGTTAACGATAACAGCTGCTTGGCACGAAATGTAGTTTAAACAAAACCAACATTTGAGCTAATGGTTTTAATTACAGATTTCGAAATACCCCACACAATTGCAGTGATTCATGAGGGATGATACATGACACCACACCTTCTAGGAGTTGCTGCAAATAAAAATATTCAAGCTGTAGCTGCTCATAACATGTTAAATTTCATTTACATTGATGACAGTGCTAAATTTAACGTTCAATCAATTCCTATGGAAATTAAATTTACAGGCAGACTTAGACTCTTGTGTGGTGGTGTATCCAAATTATTGTGCAGCGCTCCATCTCCCAAATTAATTGCTCCAGATTAGGTAGATTTAACATCTAGAATCAGGACACTGTATGTTTTTTCAAACAAGCTTCAACTTCTTGGAGACACTGAAGTTCCTTTTTGGGAGTTGTACCGCAAGATTATAGGCGTTTCTTAAACAAAATCCGCAACTCATATGGTATGTCACAAATATACCAGACTTCACTATGTACCTTTATTTACTGGCAATATTTCGTCAATCAGAATTCATATAAATACCGACACAAGTTCACCTAAACCATGTCAAAGTAGGGATAAGTTAACTGTTAAATTGTATTTTCGTCGAAGTAAGTGGTATTAGAAAGAAATATGGTAGTAAGACAGGAAACACTAGACTGTTTCCACGTTGAAATATTTCAAGGAAGTTACGGACTTGGATCTATATTTGCAACTCTAGCGCGAATGATAATACAATTATCACGATTAGTTGAACCACATATTACAAAAGTATTATTCAAACAGCTCTTACACCTTCGCACTCAACCAATGGCATAAGCCGACCGCCGCGGCGCAAAAACCTTGCAAACTTTTTGAAAAATGCTGCTATAAATGTTGTTGACGATGTCGTAACAATAGCTAATAAAGACCGATTTCAAAAAGGCACGGAAAAACAAAGCGGTAGCGAAAAAGTAAGCTAACTAGCCGCAGAACATTGAGGAAGCACTAAGTAAAAATCACAGAAAAAAGTCAAAGCACCGTCGATGTAAATCTCAAACAAGATTTCGTCATTTTCTCCGTTTTTGGGAGCGATACCTCTGGCTAAATTTTAGAAATCATACATAAAAAATACAATACTTTCATAAGTATATATTTTCCTTTTGTCAAAATGTCGCGTAATCCTAAGCGACTACGCAACGACAGAGTAAAAACTATCTCCTTTACAAAACTTGATAGCGACATGACGAACGAACTCGGTTTGCTTTCGTCAAAACCAGTACAAAACGCTATTATTAATTCCAGCTGGTTTGATATTCGACATAGCAACTCATTGAATGACGCGGTTTCTATCAGCTTTTATGTTCCTGGAAGAAAGGAAAAATATTTAGATCCAGTATTTTACGAAAAGATTAAGCGCGTGTCATATCAGACAATTGAATTTTTTTCTGAAGCTAAGAACAATTAGCTAACTGCTGAATTTTATCTCCAAAGACATCACAGGCCAAGTAGACGCGCTGGACGGGAAACTAAGTAGAGGCCATGCGTTACGAAGTCAGCTGACAGAAAGCGGACAAAAATTTGGAACGTTATTAATGTTCGACTGTTTCGTATGTTATCAACTGCAACTGCACTGTTGCGTTGCGGTAAACCCAATACTGTTCGAATTTGTGTTTCCATCCTTGCGAGTGTTTGCAGCTGTGTTATCGCTGCCAAAGCAGCTGATCATCTAGCCATTTCGGAAGTACTGCGAAACACTCGATGGAATGTTGACTTTCTAATGTTTACGCTGTACGCATGTCTCGAATCCGTGCTTCCTCACGTGCGTAGGAAAACAAAAATTACTGACTCGGGGATATTCTGTTGCAAGAACTGATTCAGTTGGTTTTGCACATTCATGACCCCGGAATTTAAAGTCGGTCGCGCACAATTTCGCAAAGCTGTCACGTTGTTTCATATGAAGATATTCAAATGCTGAAACATTTGCATAGCAATTTTAATAACTGTGAACATTGATGCTAGCTCCAGTGGTAGTGATATGCTTCATGGATTGGACAACGTGATTAAATTTGATCCACATCGCATTTGATTTTTCTATATAATTGCATGTAAACACAGTGGCTGGAATTATGTTAGTAACACATCGCCTGTTCATATGTCATTGATATATTACTATCTATCTCAATTGAACTTCATTGAATAAAAATTATGCGGGAGCTACTGTAATATTAAGATGTGGGCAGCTATGCGGTAAAATTTACAGGTTGATTAAGTTCTTATACTTGAATCTACGAAGAATTAACATTGCGCATAATACAATCTGGCATAATTAATTTCACTAATAGACAATATTTCCTAAATTCCGGAAAAATTTGGTAAAATGAATTCCAGCGGAATAAAGTTTACAACATAAGGGTTTCCATGAAATTATATTTGGCTCAGAATTTATTCAGCGCAAAGTTATACAGAATCACATGTGCTATAATGATAGTAGAGATCGAATTGTTTCAGCAAAGCTGCAATTTGATGCCAGTTGATTTTATTCCACACTGTTAATCCAACTAAACTCAAAATATAAAACAAGTTGTGGCCTTCATTTGTTTCCAAATAAAGGCTTTTCAAACATATATGAATGAGCAAATTTTCGACGTTGATATGGGAACCAATTGGTTTTTTAGCAGTCACTGAAACGTTATCAGCTGGTGAACTTCGATATACAACATTGCTAATGCCGGCAGCACCTTTATCATCAGATTGCTGACTGCGAGAATCATTTCGGCTACATTGGCCCCAACCAGTTCCTGAGGTATGGCACCCTGATTCCGTGCAATCTGAGCACAGCCGCTGTGCAACTGTCCTGCTACTATGCCGAACCCATAACGGCTGAATTCGAACGCATATTAACATCAAATATTTAAGCCAAATTTACTAGACCGATTTTGGCAAGCTAGCTATGCAAAAACCTATTTTACCATAAAACAGTAGCGAATGCACTGCAGAAACATTCATTCCTCCAACTTGTATGTAAAGCTATAAAGTCCAATTTTATTTTCTTGTGTAAACAAAGTATGTTCATTTTTACTCGCGTAATGTAAATACATGGCAGCCGATCAGACGTTTCAGTATAAAGTAAATATATAATATGATAATAATATATAACTGTGTATATCAAATATAGTTTTATAGTGGCTCTATAACTACAGCAGTTCTAAGAGAATCACGCAAACACAGTTGTAAAATTAAGCAACATAAATGTTTCAATCTGATATTATTTTCTTTACAATGTGCACCGCTAATACCTCTAGATATACTGAACTATTCGAGCTCAGCGGCTAAAGAAATAAATCACTAATAAACATTAGCAGCATTATACCTTACAATTTTTCCTCAGGGAAAAATTTTGCAAAATGTTTGCGAAACCAATAAACTACATCAAAATATGCTACAAAAACAATAATAAAGACACCCAAGTTACAACACCGTTCTCTTGCGAGAGGTCCACGCAGAAATGAAAATTTAACTCATGTAAAGTATCGGCAAAATTCGAAACTCCAACTAGGGGTATGGGCCCCCACTATCACTAAGCGAGATGGGCGCCGCAAGCAAGATCGCCTCACGGCGTATGTATTAGATGAAAAATTTAAGCTCGTATCGTGGGGTTGAACAAAATTTGAACGCCTCACGGCGTAGCCCCCAACGATGTAATAACGGTGACGCAGCTGCATGGCGCAACTTCCTAACACCATGCCCATACGACCCCGGCTATCATAACCTCAAGGGCGGACCC
>JASANE010019887.1:0-13180 GCA_030248225.1 Trileptium ribeirensis | reverse complement strand
CCAAAGTGTTGTGTCAATCCGGGTTGCTGCTAAAGTTTAGGAATGGGATTTTACTACGTATATCACTTAAAGTTAAGTGGACTAGGGCGGTACGATACACTCTTGTTATTATTTCAGTTGAAGACGCAAGCTTTTTGAGCACCTTTGCTCAGGCTTCTTAGTTTATACACATAAGTTTCATCTTGCAACGACGGTTTTATTCCAAGGCAGCAGCTTGAGTCGTTTTGATTTGGGAATTAACATGTCTAGTTCACTCATTTGAATTGGTGGACAATAAGCTTAACTACACCAAATGTCGGATTTAATTTACACAGATCTGTAACGGAATGAAATTTCAACAATGTTTGTAACCACACCTTGCAGAATGTTGCGTATAAGAGATATGTCATTTGACGGTACGTCTTTTTTGCAAATGCGAGAGATTTTTCGGTGAGTCGCAATTTTTACTCTTTTTAAGTGTTGCGACATATTTATCCTGTATAGAGTGAGCCATATCGTGCGAGTCACACTGTTCGCTTAATTCACGTGTTGAAAAATTCTTTTGCTACATTGTTTACTTGATCTTAAAAGTAACATTTAAGTGCACTCGGACACTACGATACATACTTGTTATTATTCCAGTTGAAGACGTAAGCTTTTAGCACAACTCTGCTTAGACTTCTTAACTTATACCCATAAATTCCACTTTGCAACGACGTTTTTATCCAAAGACACCAGCTTGATTCGTTTTGATTTGGAAATTAACGAGTCTATTTCACTCATTTAGATTGGCTTGCTGTATAATCAACTACGCCAAATATCAGATTTAATTTACACCGACATGAAATGGCCTGAAATTTAACAATGTTTGTAGCCACATCTTCTTGCTAAAAATTCCGTGTAAGAGATATGTCATTTGACGTTAGCGTCTTTTTCTTGCAAATGCTAGAGAAGATTTTTTCGGCGACTTGCAATCTTTACTCTTTTTCAGTTTTGCGACATTATATTTATCCCATATGGAGAGAGTTATATCGCGCGAGTCAATTTGATCGCTTAATTCACGTGTGAAAAAATTCTTTTGCAGCATTGTTTACTTGATCCTAGAAGTAGGCACATCGGGTGTTGGAAGGTGGATATTTAAAAGGGATTCGAATCCAAATACGTCCAATTATGTCTCTTGTGTTGCGCTGTTTCATGTCTATTATTGCGAAGTGCCCAATCATTTCATTGTAAATACAGATTGCTCCGGTAGCTTGATAATAATTCTTATCAATGTTGGAATATCTAAAGTTAATAACATTACGTTGAGGCGACTTAATAAAATTCCATTTTTTGTATAATTTTGTTCCAGTGCTGAAACAAGTGGAGTTGCAAAACGTTCGGCAGGATCTAATTCAAACTCAAATAGGTAAGAAAAATGGCGATATGATTTATTATTTCGGCAAAACAGTTGCTAAGGAGTTTGTTGTCAGGTAAACGCGAGATCTATTGCTGATCTACTTGTAGTGTTGTAGCAGTAGGGGATATTATTAAATATTATCAATAGAGAGTATTATTCATAACCAAGATTGAATAATTTGTTAAGTGCAATTACAAAGCCCATTGTACTTTGCTAACATAATTACAAAGTATATAGCGTGTTTCAAATGCCACATGCGTAAAATAGATATAATAGATAGTATTATTCATAACCAAGATCGAATAATTTGTTATATAATTAATAATAAAGAGCGTGAATAAAATTTTGTTTTACTGACGCAGTGCTGGATATATTGCGGAAACTTGCCTCGCGCACACAAAAAATGATTAACATTAAATGTCGTTTCGGCTGGCGATGTCAAAGGCAGTCAGAATTAAATTTAATCCAGTACAAACCAATGCGACGATAATTCGCGTAATCGTGAAAGACTCGTTTTAACGGCCTTCTTGATTTGGCTCCCTCTAAACTAATTTAGCCTGTGAAATACAGTTTTGAAAATACTGTATTAGAAATTCACCTAAAGTATTTCACTGTGACAATGTGGTACGCACTTCTAAGTATTTCAGTTAAAGACGAAAGGTTTTAGCACAATTTCGCTTTTAGGCTTCGTAATTTTTGCATATGTTTTACCAAGTCAACCTGGGTCGTTTTGATTTGGGAATGATCGTTTTTATTTCAATCGTTTTAACTCACGAAGAATCTATATAACTGAATCAAATATCAGATTAGATTCTCCCTAATTTAAGTGGCAGGATATTTAATCATTTTCGTGGACACACTGGTTAAAAGTGATGCGTGCAAATTTGTCATTTCGAGAAGGTGTCTTTCGTTTCTCACAAATATTAGTTACCTTTTATGGAAGTATTACGATCTGCACTGATATGCAGTATTATGGCGTTTTATTTTTACCAAATAGAAAGGAAGATAAAATAGTTTGTTCTGTGCTGGTAATTAAATTTCGAGCATTGCACAATGGCGTTTCATATGTGACTGTTTTGATTTTGCAACACTGCTTACTTGATGGTAAAGTAGGTCTAGCTCAGGTGTTGCAATTCTCAGTCTTTAAAAGATACTCACGGATAGATATACCAGAAATGTAAGTTCTGCTGTATTGTTTCTTGTGTGTCGTTACAAAGTGACTAATTCTTTTATTGCATAGAGGTCGCTTTAAGATTTAGCTTAATAATATCCATTATCAATGTATCAATATGAAAAGGTAAGAATATATTTCACTTCCGGCATTTAATAAATGTCCGTAGATTACTTTTGGTGTGGTTTTGCTACAGTGCTTAAACCAATAGAGTTACAAAGCGTTTGGAAATCTGTAATTGCAATAAGAAATAAATATACTTTAATGGTTTCTTATTTTTAGTACAGTAGATATAAAGTGGTTCTTGTTGGTAGCACCAGGTGTTTTATTTTTATCGTGGCATGGACATATAAACATAGGTATTATTTATAAAGAATGAAGAATTTTCCATGTACCATTTAGATCCTAACGCATTTTGCTGACATAGTGTCCGCAGCGTGTTCGAAATGCCACATATGTATAATAAAAATTACTGCAAATAAATGTGTTAGAGTATCATGGAATGTGAACACAATTTTATTCCACTGATGTGGTGGTGGTAATAATGCAAGAACTGTTGCAATGTGTGCCTAGTCCATGGTTGAAATTAACCATTTCACGCAAGGATTATTGTGCATTTTATACAACGCTGAGAAAATAACACCTGAGGAAAAAAGCAAGATTGTTTTGGCGATAGCCTTTCATGTTTCAACCAGGACCCTATTTATGGGTACTGTTGCTCGGTTCCGTTAGGAATCTCGCAAACGCAGACCCCACGACAAATTAGCTTTTCGCATAGCACCACAATATATACACAAATTATAGGTGAGAACAAGCTTAATTTTGAAGCCCGGCCCGAAATAAAAATAGGCTCGAGGTCCCGCCGACTCGTGCCGTCCCGAAATTTTGCAGAGCAGGCCCACAACCCGGCTCGAATCAAAACAGGGCAAGTCCTGCCAGTAAAGCCCGAAGTAGCTGATATGGCTATATTCAAAAGTATTACCTTCTTACCGAATTCCAAATATAATATTGAAATGATACTGTATCTTGATTTCAATTTGATGTAGCCAATCCAAAACGTATACTATACTCAACAGACTGTAACTTACCCTCCGTCACCCTAAGATATACACCTGATTAAACTATAAAATCCAAACAACGATAAATCTTGACCCAAGCACGTCGTATGGAAAAAAAAACTGGAAC
Organism: Trileptium ribeirensis; assembly: GCA_030248225.1. Classification (NCBI taxonomy): domain Eukaryota; kingdom Metazoa; phylum Nematoda; class Enoplea; order Enoplida; family Thoracostomopsidae; genus Trileptium; species Trileptium ribeirensis. The sequence continues at coordinate 9,446 of JASANE010019887.1, read as the reverse complement.
TACACTTCTATGATTTTTTATCCACAAATCATAAGATATTTAAAGGTGAATCAACACCGCTGGCACAGCGCAACCAGTCATCATACCGAGAAAATATGACTCTTTATCAAGCGATTCTGTATTTATCAAGCAAAAATCATAAAACTGGAAATTACTTGGAATATTTTAAAGTGGAATCCTTAATCTCGACGCTTGTAAAAACGGAAACATGATGGAGAAAATATTCGTTTAGTTCATGGTAGCACTTAACTTTGAGTAGAGGTACAACTCTCGCTTCTGCAAATACACAACAATAAAAACAACTCAACAATATTGGTCTAATATAGTTTTATATGCACAGTATCAAGGGCCTAGCCATGAGGTGTAGACCACACTTTTTCGGTGAGAAATTATGTTCATCATTGTCTTGTCGCAGAAAATAGGCGGAATTATGTCAAAAAAGTTGTGATCTGAAGCTAAAAAACTGGCAACAAAAATTCGCCCAAATTGTATGCGCAAAAACGAATATACATAGATTAATTTCGTTAAAATTTTCTGTCGACGAAGTAGTTGTATATAATTTTCGTTACTACATAGCTATGAATTTATGAAATAAAAAATGATGTTGTTGCCCACTTTAGACCCTCCTTTTCGCCACAGTGAGTCTTGGCTACGCCTCTGCACAGTATTGTGAGTTTCGTATAGCGTTGAGGAAACTTTTTGCGTAGCGCTAAAGGCGAACGCGAATATCTTGGATTGAGCTCGGCGCACCGGCCAAAAGCCGGATCAGAGCTATTACCAGCGTGCCATGGAATCTTCGCAGCGAAAATTGTATCAACAAATCTTCAGTCCTGACAAATGCAAGTTATTGTAACAACTCGCATGTACGCAATAATTTAGGTTTCTATGAAATATCTTTATGTTGTATTTATCCTCAGTATGTATCTTTTTAAACTTTTCCAGCCGGGTTTCAAGCTGAATTGCGTGCTTTTCTGAAAGTAGGCGGTACGGCCCAAATCGAAATTTTCACCTCAGGTCCGATACGAGTCCCGGTCCGAACGAAAATAGACCAGACCCACCCAGCCCGGCCCCTGGGCTGGGCCGGACATAATTTCTAACCTCAAACACAGACGTTGGAATTAGCGCTCTTACGCCACCTTGTTAATCGTCACATGCCTCATATCGTTTAGGACCCACTTGTTTTGTGAGGAGGACGAAAATATCATTTTGTGTGATGGGAGAGGTTGGGACTAACCATAATTTCATAAGCGGTTTAACCGATAATATTGTTTGAGTCTGTCAATACCCCATATACCACGGGAGGCAACATACCTCCGGCAAATCCAGGAAGATAAATATTTGAATATCGGAAAAAATATTTGAATTCTCCGGAAGTGTTGGTGCAAGGCATTAAATGCGGTTTAATATTTGAGTACTGGGAAGTGTTGTACTGTTTCCTTGTGCTTTATTGACATAAATTAGCGTAGGTGTCAATTGGTAGGGTAGGGGTTACTCTATAAGAGTCGGACCCCACTGGAGCCATATTGATCCGCCTACTTGAAAGATTGAAAGTTCCACACCTCGCTCTCCTGGCTTCGGTGCGCGGAAAATTTTAGCAAACATTGGCAAATATTGGACCAAAATTGGAACAAATTGCTGCAAAATTGTCAAAAATGAAGGGTATTCTCGTGGGGGGAAAACGTGTGTTCACCTGAACACCTCCTACCCGAAAATCTCCCATTCTTGTTGATGTCCTCCCGTCGTCCGTCTACCACTCAAGCCAGCGAACCTTCGGCACCTTTGCCATTTAGTATAAATTTGTGCGCTGTTAATCCTATTTCAGCGCTCAAACGGGCGGTGGCAATAATGGCGGAATGGCTCAGTGCCGTGGGTATGCTGTAACAGTGTTAAAAGCTATTACATTGATATCTGTGTATTTCAATTTTTGTACAACAGCTTGCTTTTATAAATATACTCTGCGTAAATATATTTGTTTTATCGAGTATAAACTCAATATATAGGGGTAATCTATAGTATTTTACACCAGTGTTGTCATTACTGCAAATTAAGGCTTTTTCAGTGTGAAAACACGGTTGAAATATGTTGTCAAAAATTAAAACGTAAATAATTGCTAAAACCGTTGCTCCAATAATGAGCAGAGTCTTTAGCAGTAAAGCTCATAAACCTATTTTATCAGATCATTCATTATACAAGACTCTATCTGCAAACCAGTCAAACATTTATTGACAAAATATGTTTTTATGTGAATTTATTTCATTCGAATGATTTAAAAACAACAAAAGCGAACTCACTTGATGGACTACACTTGAATTATTAATTGAGCGGAACAGCCAGCATCTATTTTAGAATAAAACACTTATGTTTGTATACAAGGTATTTGTTGGCTCTATCATCGACACAAACGTTACATTTTGCAGTGTAAACATTTTAGTGCGATTCCCTATAGCCGCACTGAGTATGAGATATTACCATGTTGCTGCGTTTACGTTATAAGTTGCCCACCATGTGGAAGTCTTGTCCACGTACAGCCTGTGTAACACCGTTAACGATATAGTGTACAGAACACCAACACTGTACTCTAAGCAATTTTATATGGTGTTTCGGACACCATCAGCATTTATGTATGGCGTCATGGACACCGTAAGCTTCTGACTAGCGGTGGTGAAAGTTCTTTGGCAAGATGCCTAGTTATTTTTTGTGTTGTAGGGAGTTCATACAGTGCAAGCTTTGTCGATGCACCTCCGACGCAAAGCATTTACAGGTATGGTTTACGGGATACAAATAATTAGCCTAAATATTTTCAAATTTAATTAAGCTAAATTTTCCCGCCTTTTTTAAACAACTGTTCAATTATAGTGTGTCGTAGACACCATAATCTTAATATACACAGTGTCCGCGATACCATTACTTGCGCCGCATAGCATAGCCTTCTTACGACCAGACACTGTGGTATGGTCGTGATCACACAATGACAAATCTTCCACATGACGGACGTTTTATAACGTAAACGCCGCGTGTATGTCATGCATTTTGAATATAAAGGTAATACCTGAAAGGTATACTATATTTTGTTTTTTATGCCGTCTAGAAGTGAACTGTGCTTTTTATATAAAATAATTTTATGTGTTGTCGTTGGCTTTTGAAGATGTGAACAAGCGATGGATACGTGTCGTTACGATTCGGATGTTGTTGCTGAAATTGAAAATTGTTGAATGACAAAGCGCAAATTGATCCGAACATTTATTGCCTATTTGGACTCGAGTATCTAAACGAAACCACAAAATAATATTGATCACAAGGTGCTTACAAACTTGATAACATATGCGCGTTGAACAGTAAACGTGTTGCATCATGTGTCATTATATGATTGAAATAGATTATAGCGTCCGCTGCACAAATTATGTGCATAAACATAGATTAATAATTAGTATGCTATAACGTTGGTTGCATCAGTTCTGTGTTTGATCGAAACGCCACCATAACCATTAACTGTAACAACTTTTTTAGTTTACAGGTAAGTGGCATTAATAGATCGGTATAACAGGTTTGTACAAACTCAAACGACAGTCATCTTGTGAAATGACGGTTAACTGTGGTATACTTGAAGTGAAACTGTGACTGTTGGATTGATCGGTGCGCTACGTATTCTAAACATTTGAAAATGCATTCTTAGGAATAGCTGATTAACAATTTCTCAAGAACCTAAATTTAGATATACATTCAACCACCTCTTAGGAAATGTCTTTTGTTTACGTGTTATTGCGATTGGGTCGCCGAAATCAGTAGGTATGTAGGTCGTCTACCGTCTAGAACTATATTTAACAAGATATGGCACCTTCCCGGACGCACATGAAGTAACAAAATTACGCGTTTTGTTTAAGTTATTTTATTTTCGTAGTTATTGACTATTCGATTTCAATACTCCAGCAGGATGTGTGTTTTCTATGTGCTTTCGTATATAACATTAATGTTAGCATTTAGCCTGGCCTAAACACAGCTAATATATACACAAAAATATTCTCCACAAACTACTGCCTCTACTATTGGTAAGAGTCATCGGCACTGTTTAAAATAAAAGCACATAAATCAGTATTACTGCTTTACTGCTTTAGTACTCGTGAATTTCTGACGGTTACTAGTAGTATGTTTAGCCATTTCACAATTCTGTGATGATGACACTTCCCTTTGTACAAAAATCCGTCCCATTTTTGGAATCGTACAGTATCATGCAGTACTAATATCAAGCAGATTGTTTAATTTTATTTCAATAAGCTTTTATGCGTTTGTCCCTCTACCGGTGTCCGAAACGGCAAACCTGCGGCAATAACTGACGTGTGATATACGTACGTAGGGTTCACATCGTTATTTTGGTCTATACCGTTGCAGGCGGTATATCGGATAATCCAATTTTTGTTCATATTTTATAGCCAATAATATTGAACTGGGAGTTGTAATGCGTGATTCCACTTTATGCCCATACGCCAGCTCATCAGTTCGTTTGTCAACTCAGTGCACGATCTTGAAACGGATGTCTGTTTATAAATCACGACTTTTGCCTAAGTATGCAGTAACAATTTGTGATACAGCGACACGTAAGCGTTGCTTGCTGTTCTTATTTTACGACTATAATCGCAATTTAGTGCTGGCGTTCGCCTAAAAACGTGATAGATTTACATTTCTGGCTAATTTAACTTTTAATAGAGGACGTAAGGTGCATGTTATGCCGTTTTTGATATCTTAAGCCTAAGCTTCAGCCTTAGCGTTAGATCAGATTCTTGTACAGCTTTATACTAAGTATAAGCCTAAGTCGGGATCTGCCGCCCCGAACCCTACCACACTAAGCTATTTCACGATAACGCCCGGCCTCTAAAGATGACAGGGACAGGTTTTATCACAAAATTTTAATACATTAATCGACTGCGAACACAGCAATACTATTTAGCTTTTAGTCTTATGACCGTGGACAAACACGTGAATTCTAAGCATACGCAAATTAGGTTTGTACGCTAGGAATATATGTTCGTGCTCGTAAACTGTGAGTACCGACGGCAGAATTCCTGCCGAGAATTTTTGGAAGAATCAACTAGTGATTTTGACAAAAGACCAACCGTCGTTTACCAACCTAAAGTGGGCTAACACGTTATGAAACAAAACATGTACGTCCGCATTGAGTTTTAAACCCGGAATGCCGGCGTATAATACTACTGACTGGACTACGGCACCATTTAGATTCAAGCTACTGTAAATGCTTATATGTCGCTTAGTGATGCAACAAACCATGTTTTGTGAAAATACAACAGTGAAAAATATAATTTTTTGCAATGAAACAGTCTTGCATGTGTGAACAACGACTTGTTATAGACTTATCGTAGAGTAATTACTAAGTTTGACATTGTATTGCAGCAGTATAATGTCTTGTGATGCATGTGTGAACAACCACTTGTAATAGAGTTGCCATAAAGTAATCAATTATGTTCGTTTTGCACTGAATTTACTGTCACGTCGTACAAGTGTGAACAAAGACTTAATACACAATTATTGTAACCTAATCATTAACTTTGGGTTTGTAATGCAGCAGCGTAATGTCGTGGCTAAAACTGAATATTCACAGTTAATCCTACTACAGAATTTAATCACTTATATTCCTTACTAAATTATAAAATTTCTAAAACCATGCATTTCAATACTTTCCTTAACAACAAAGACTGACTTTTCCTGAACAGAGAAAATTCCCATACCTATACATAGTGATATTTTTAAAAATAGTACGGAATTTAGAATATTCAAACTAATATATTTTTGAACTATTTTCTTTAATTTTCAAACCTACAAACTTCTTTCTATACATAAAACATAATAACACATTTTAAACTTTACTATAAATAAATAAGGAAATATGTTCCATGAATATTCAGCACTAATATTGACAGTATGATAGTTAAAACAAGGAAACAATATCTTATAGTTCGTCAACACAGTGACAAAATTAGCAATTTGGCAGAATTTAAGACTTATTATCAAGGGATTGGATTTCTAGTTGCTTCGGTATCCTCCTGGCTGTTGGTGTTTTGCTCTGCTTCATTCGAATTGGCAATGTCGTCATTATAGTTTACTTCATTTCTATTATCATTATTAATTGAATTATTATTGTCATTATTGTTATTATCACCATTGTTATTATTACCGTTGTTGTTGCTGTTGCGATTATCGTCTTCTCGATCACTTTCCTCGTCACTGCTTTCGTTCAACAAATATTCGCGAACGAGCTGCGCAAATTCTTCGTAGTCGATTTGACCATCGCCATCGACGTCGGTTTCTTTGAAAATCAAATCCGTTTCGGCATCTTTAAATCCACCAATTCCGTTGAAAATTGACCGAAATTCCAGCTCCGATATTACACCGTTTTTGTCCTGATCGAAAACCGAAAAACACGTTCTAATAATTTCGTCGTCGGTTTCTTTTTTCGTCGTTATTCGTTTAAGACATCCGCAAAATTCTTCAAAATCAATTTCTCCGTTACCATCTTCGTCGACCTGAAACAAGAATTTTTTCAAAATTATAGTCAAGCTAGAAATCGTATTGGTGACGATCCTAGATATCGGCGGTAATACTAATTAAGTTCACCTTTCTGAGATAATTTACAATCGTTTGTCACAATGGGTTCCACTAGCACCCCAAAATATACTTATCGAAATAATATATGGGTTGATATTCATTCGATTCGGCAGCCGGTCTTTCCTGAAAAGCTCCAAAGTTAAAACGATATCGCGGACAAACAAGTATCAGATGCCCGAAACAAAAGTCGAAGAGCATAAGAACGGTGAGCCTAAAGGAAAATCGTCAAAGTTAAGCGAACTTCGTTGGTTTTAAATGAAGCACTATCGAGCAGCGTCTATCGTTTCCAAAGCAATTCTCGGCATAGTGCTCGTTACAGCGAACACGTAGCTTTATGTCGAAATAATTTTTCAACTGGGACCAATATATACACTGTTGCTGCAGGCGCACAACCTAAAGATCTGTCATAATAAAACATATTTTCAAACAGCAGTGCACAACCATGTCCAAACTGTTATGTCATGCAAGTATGTGGACGTTTCGGAGCATAAAATTGTCACTTACAGCTCTTATTTATTTTCTGTGTATATATACCTATTTACAAAGACATGTTTGGCGCAAAGTTACCTATGTATATATCTACAACTGACATATTAACAGTGTGAACGCTCCTAGATCGGCTGTGGTATACAGCTTACCATGAAACAAGCTACCCTGTCGGAAACACATACTATGTGTCAACAACTTTTGTTTGAAAACAAAAAAGTTTTCTTCTTAAAAGAAGAATGTCACAGCAGTCATATTGCTATTAACAATACAATTTATGCGCCTGGACTACATATAGTTATTTAAATATAAAGTTTACGACGGTTCAGCATAATATTTGGTTTTTGAAACATGTCAAATTATTTGACTTCAGCGTTTGCGAATATGCTGTCTATGAAATAGCAAGAACGAATTCAGACCTGGTAAAGTTGATAATATAATTTTCGATGTCATCAATTCTCGGAATTCCTAAATGTTTTCATCTCAATTGTAGTCAACAAATCCGAGACGTTTGCTGCATGCCATTTTTGCCTGGCATGCAGACTCCAGCGGTCGGATCTGAAAAGGCTTTGACTATAACAGATACGTGCAGTGCAGTGCAACCAAAGCTGTAATGCACACTCTGACAAAAGGTGAAATCAATGTCACAGCCTGACGGCTGTGACAAAAAGCTTTTCAAACTTCCTAAGTCTGCGTGTCACTGAACTACCGATAACAACCTGCCTAATTTCTGAAATGCAGCACAATATTCATATGTTGTAAATACTGCGGTAAGCCAAGTTGAAAACATAATATATCAGTTTCTCTTTCACCTCTACCTCTTTGATCAAAATCTCAGAATAAGGTCATTCGCACTTATTGTATTTCATTGTGCCGCTCGTCGCCAAAAACGAAGCTGAAAACCAAATGTATCTGCTTCTCCTCTCACTTATTTCTGTTGATAGATAGTCAAGTTAAAAACCGAAGGAGGATAATAAGTTCCTATAAATTTTCTGGATGCTACATGTAACCCATAAATTTGAAGATTTGTAGTTCTGTAATTTATCCAGGAATTTTGTAGGCGATGGCTCTATAAAACAGTGATTACCCGGTAATAGTAGTGTAAAAATGGGTTCTGAGCCAAATGATTAACGACACGTACTTTTTAGGTTTTACTCGGGCACCGATGGGCTGACTATTCTCGTTTTGCTTTCTTTTGGTTGTCTGTACTGGATGAAAACTCATAATTTGGTTTCTACTAAGGTGGCTAAGATAGATCTTCATGCTTTCTATACGTATTAAAGTGACAACGTGAAAGCAAGATAATAATCAATCTTACCCACCTTAGTTGACATGAAATCATGGGTTTTCATAGCAGCGGATACAGCCAATCAAAAGGAAGCATACCAAAAATAATCAACCAAGGAGCACCCGGATAAAACCCAAAAAAGTGACAGGTCCTTAATTATTTGATCCAGAATCCCTGGTTATTATAAAACTAGTATTTTAAAAACTTGTAGGTCTTCACAAATTGCACGAAAACAGTAAAATTTATAGGGATAATCAAATCACAGTAATATTAACTTTTCGAAGACAAGTTCTATTTTCCTCTTCAACTGTAAAGTAATCCAGCTATAATATGTCTAACTCTGGGTCACACGTAGTCATGCTTATTTGTCGCATTCCATCGCCAAATGTGAGTCAATAAAATGAAAGCAGAAAACCATACATCGTCAGCTTCGCAACTGACCCACCTCTTTGATCAAGTTCTCTAACTCTTGATCAGAAGCGGTCATTCCCATTTGACGCATTGCATCGCCTAGTTCGTCCGTCCCAATCGCCCCAGATCCATCAGCGTCAAACATTGAAAACACTTGCGCATACTCTTCGAGTTCTTCTTGTGTGTACTGTGACTCCCACTCTTCTCCTTTGATGAAATCGCTCGGTTGCGGCATTGGCGGTGCGGTGATGTCGATTCGGGTTGTGTTCGATCGCGGACGACTACCGTGTTGACTTCCATGATGATGGACTCGACTGTTGAAGCGAGCCAAGCGATTCATTTGTTACTTCGGAGAAATTAATATTCTACTACTAAAATTACACTGTGGTTAGAATAAGATGTGCGACTTGCTAATAAATATTATACTTAGTGATTTAACTATAGAATGCAATCATATATGTATAATAAAATCACCGAAAATCATCTTTCAGGATAGTTTCACAAATCCGAACTATATTTTTAAAATTTGGTTACAGAAGCTGAACACTTATAGGCACAGGTGTCGATAGGATAGAGAGTAGAGAAATGGGTTACACGGCAGTCGGATTCGCTGATCCTCCCCAAAACAGCAATACGTAACTGAACG
>JASANE010019885.1:0-86776 GCA_030248225.1 Trileptium ribeirensis | reverse complement strand
CTTCTATCTAATGCAATTCATAATTGCGTAAAGATTAATAATTTTAAAACGCGATCCCGAATTGCATGGGTTGAACAAACCAAACTTTAAATTCGACTCGCAAAATTACACGTGTCCGTCTACAAAATGGGGTGATTGTATATTCACCAAGTTCAGGGATTTGGAAAATTCCACATAAATTTGATAACTACAGAAAACTAGTTATACTATCAATTTGTAGCGCAGTTTCGAATTGTAAGTGTTTGCAAACACAACAAAATTCAATTAAACGTACATAGATATTGTGGTATAACCTCTCTTAAAATGTTATTAAATTGTGTGTCCGATGTATTGTGTTATTATACCCTTACGGTGATAGAGTCGCAGTTTTTTTCTCACGTTGCATATGCAAACAAGTGTCCTACGCCGCGTCATATAGCTATTTTTCAATAAAAATGTCTATGATTGTGTCAAACAGGAAGTACCCTATCTAAGGGATGCTAAATTCGGTTTCCGCTCAACTTTTAGATACACTAAAAAATTCATCATAATAGGGCTATGCACCTTCATTCAAATATTAGTATACTTCGAAATCGCGGAAATTTGAGCAATTTATTACTTTGACAGAGTTCTGTTCAGACTCGATCAGGAATTAGTTAAAAATACTAACCTAAAAATTGGAAAGGGTGAACGAAAGTTCAGTTATAAAAAACACTGTAAAAATTGAACCCAATTAAAGTCATTAATTTCTAAGGGCTACTAAATAAGCGTGTTTTATTAAAAACTTTAATAATAGAATTTCTTACTTTTGGCCTTCGTAATGTATTTCAGTTACAGATAATAAAGCGAGAGTATTACGATAAAAATTCTTTAATATATAACATAACGATACAGGGGAAATATGAACGATATGTTGAAATTTCAAACTTTGAGCCTCCTTTATTGACAACACAATATATACTGTCAGATTTTAAATTTCAAACGTTGATGGATAACATTTGAAACTTTGTCTAAGGTCATAATCTCAAAGTTAGAACTCACTGTCATTTCAAACTATTAACTTCATTGGCAAGCAAATCATTTTATATTATCGAATTTTTAATTTCTGAGCTTTCATTGCTGATATTTAAATTTTTAGCTAAGATAAAAATTCTAAGCATAATATATGATGAAATTTGAGCTATTGGATTCATTTGGGAACAAAGCGATGTTATGGAATTTTGATCAAAATGAATCAATCCCTTTAACATAGTAGGTTAGAATGAAAATAATGCACATAACAAATAATTCTTTTACTTAATGTATCTTTAAGGTCGTCTATATGACAGTTGGAAACAGTCTCAGAAGTTTTTTTATTATGTCTGATACTTGCTGGAGGGTGTGTGGGATAGGTCCTGCAAAAATTCTGTTAAAGCTGGTAAAATATTATGTATCGTATACCCTCCGTATCGCTGAATATAGATGCGTTGTTCCCATTTTAATAAACAGTTAATAACAATTTTTATTCCTTAAGCTGAATGTTGTGTACTATATGAGGCAATTATGTGAAAAACGTAGAGTAGAATTTACTTAAGATAACGATAAAATTTTATGGCAATTTCGGTATAAAGAAGGTCTTAAATTTATGTTTTAAAAAGACTCATAAGCGTAATCTTCTATACAAAAGTTGATCGGGACTCAGGATTCAATAGTTAATTGACACTGCGCATAGCTCAACGACTGGAAATAGATCGGGATCCATTAAAACGTGAAGAGGTACGCGAAACAGGAGGGCTAATTGTTCGTATTCCTATCATTTAATATTTTTTTACGTTTTGTCAGCAAAAAGTGAAGGGGACCGGGCTTCCGCTATCCACCCCTCTGACAACACCCCTGACGGTAAAGGATTTGCTCTTATTGTATCTGAAATTAAATAACGGTATATATTTCTAACATCGAAACATACACTGTGATAACTTTAATACTTGAAATTGTACCTACATAATTTTCTCAGAGAAGCGGCGTAATGCAGTGATATCATTGCTACAGGCAAAATTTAGAAACCATCACTTTCCCTTTTGCAACCATGTTACACGCGATACCAGAAATATTCGGTTTTATCTTGAAACATGGTGTTGTTTATGATCTACTACATGTTTGGAAAAATGTACAGAAATGATAATAATTGGATATGCTAAGGATTAAGCATGCGCTACAATTTTCAGCAGCACCTACTTTATATTTTGGAAAACCGGAGTTGAATTGTTAATTTCAAATCTTGTGCGTGACAAGATTATTACTCAATATGAAACTTGTAGTCATATCGATGTTCGACCATCATAATTTTGTGATGCATAAGATAGCTCCTGATAAAATTTGATAGCGTGTGTCTACAGAGTTCTAAAGAAATTTTGTTGCACTTCCTGTACTGGTATTAGCATGATCTAATGCTAAAAAGTCTATTAGCAACATTCATTAGAATTAAAGGAAGGGTGATATTAGGAATACGTGTGATATATGAGAAAACAGAATTAATTGTTAAATTGTTTCCACACATTTTTGAAAGTATATGACCGTGAAAACTTAAATTACAGTCGAAAGTGTTTATAGTCAACGCTCTTATAGCGAAAATTCAACAGTGAAACGCTCATTTCTTACGGATATGGTTGTCGAAACCAAACTAGAAACGGACATGGTAAAAGTGTTTTTATCACAAATGTTTAGTCGCCCCAAAAGATTTCACTGCTAGCTCACTATAGTGTATAAGCAGCTTCAGGCAATTTTAAAATAGATTTGCCTAACACGTTGAGGGTCCAACACTACTCACTAATTGAAAAGTTATACACATTAAACATAATATAATTAAATTCCCAGGCTGCTACACAGAGCGAGCGACTTCGAACAATATATAACTTAACCTATGCTTTAAATGTGAAGCATCTTAGCATTATAATATTTAAAAACAGAACAATAAATTACCTTGATCTATACTGTAATGTAGTCGAACGAAAAGAAGGGCCTCTGAAGAATAACGTAACACAACTAATGACAATTAGAGCGCATGTAAGAGAAACTATGTGAGCCCAATGTAAAATTCCAAATGTTTTTTTCTTTCTACCGACAAACCTCCCTGTCATCCCAGAATGCACAAAAAATTACAAAAGATTTTTATCTTATTTTAAATTGTACTATTTGCAACTTAATTTCTTGGAATTTTGCAAAAATTTCATATATTACGAAGATTATACGCCTAGATCTGTATTTTCTGCCCCATATTATGACTACAGCTGACATATTAATCAGAAGAACTTCAAGTTCGTAGTACAATATATTAATGTTTCTGTGTTGCTGAAATTCATCTCATCTACTTTGCTAGCCAGTTTACCGCAGCATAATATGACATACAATAATTAGTCTGGCATTTAAACCCAATAATAATAATAAAAACTACGCTTTACACATAACTTGTGAAAGATTGAAAAATTAACCAAGAACAAAATAAAAATTAGTCAGGGTAAAGTGTTATTTTTATCGAGGTCGAACCCCATTTTCTCTCACGCGGGAAGGTCTCCAACTTACAACGTATGCCAAAGGTAAAATCTTACTTTTGATAGCAACCACGAAGACGTACCGCTTCTCGAAATGAACGAAATAGTTTTAATCCACACTTCAGCCTAAACAAACAAACAAACACGAATAAACAAACACGGTATGATTGGTGCTCATGATAAAATAATGCCAGAAACTTATCTATATTTTTCACGTCGCCCTTACGTTTCTACAGTTTTGGGGACCATATGTTCAAACCAATTCTCTGTATTTTGCCATCTATTCTCCTATAATTCTACGTATAATGTTTAAAGATCTACACAATTTTAACTTTGGTATATAACTTCCTAGCTTTCCCTACATGTCAGTAGAATAAAACGCTTGACAAGGTCATCAAATATATTTTGTAACGCTACATTAGTTCCATAATAATTTTATATGTCAAAGGCATCATTTAATTGAAAAAGAAACGACTCAAAGTTTTAGTTTTAAGATACCGGTCGGACCTGAACGCATACCTTGTAAGCTGGTAGGACCGCACAGCGCGCTAGACCATTGATCCATACTTTAATAAACGTATCCTGCATCAATTTTTGGGCAATTTTGACTAGGATTAACGAAATGATGATAACATTTTTATCTTTTTTGTAATTTAGATTAGTGCCTAGCTAATCTCGTTACAACTAAATAAAAATAATACATTGTGAAATTGTTAATTATGAAATTGTGAAATTAATTAATACAAGTGAATTGTAAAACTTGCTAGTAAGGCAAATGCAAGGACTTACCTATTAAGCCACACTTTTGCAGTGCGTGTGATAAAAGCGTGGAAACAGCTTCTGAAATGGTAAATAATCAGCTGTTGATCCAGAATTGATGCCTTCTTGTTTTCAGAGAACCGGTAAATCCATTTAACCTAAATCATCTTATCAATTATGACAGAAACCTCTAAACAAATATAAGAGATAAGGACTTGTTCCATTCTATTGAGGCGTTCTTGTTTTCAGAGAACCGGTAAATCCATTTAACCTAAATCATCTTATCAATTATGACAGAAACCTCTAAGCATATATAAGAGATAAGGACTTGTTCCATTCTATTGGGGCCTTCTTGTTTTCAGAGAACCGGTAAATCCATTTAACCTAAATCATCTTATCAATTATGACAGAAACCTCTAAGCAAATCTAAGAGATAATGACTTGTTCCTTTCTGCTATATTTTCGACGGACGTCTAGGTGCATTTTCTATTCAGTTGTTATATGTTGATTTTCATGAGACCGTTCCTATTAAGTATTTGTTAATATTATTTAGCTATCTACTACAACTGTATTTGCCTTTAAAATGTACCAATATATTCACCAGTAAACGTGTTTATTAGCAATTGCAAAATCCTTCAAAATTCTGGATTGTGTTTAAAACATCCGGAATGAATCAAAGAATGGAAATAAAAATTCGGAACAAAATTCATTGCATTTAGGTAAAATTTCAAGATTATGAGAACATGATCGATTGAACACAGCTCCATCCGTGACTATAAATATTTTTGTTCACATGGTAGCGAAGAAAGTGATTCCCGAAATACTCATTCAGATAACAGTAAGATTTCATTCGCGTGTAAGATTTCACGAACGATGGCTATGAGTTCTCGTTTAACAAATGTCATACGTCAATGACCTAACCAACGATATTGTAGTATTATTGTTTACATGAAAAAATATTGACATGAAAAATAACATATATATCGATTAACAGCTTATGCTTATATAATCCTTTTTATTGAAAAATTACATCAACTAACAAGACTACAATTAATTAACGTAATTATTAAATCGAAACATTTACTGGCAAATTATTAATAATACATGTAGATAAATTTTGAATTATATAAAGCCGTTTTAAAAAGCACCGGCGTTTATATCTTTGAAAATTTTATTTTGAGAATTTTCACCTTGTTACATATGTTTTGAGCCATATAAATTAGGCGTTTTTTTTTCTTAAAAGCAGTTTATTCTAAATGGCATTTTCGTCGCGGCCGGGAACATGATATTACATTTTTCTTAAACTCTACAGCATACATGGCGAAGCAAGGGGTCAGGGGTTTACCGCCTCCCCCTGACGCCCGGATCTAATTCCTGAAGGTACCCCATACCCCGCCTGGTACTATGCACCCCCGCCTCCAATACTCTCCGCATTAAAATTACCAGTAGCTACTACGTAAAGTTTTAAACTTAATTGATACGTAACTATTATGGACCCAATTTTTAATATTGGACATTGTATCCGCCATTTTCAAAACCGGTTATCGCGCTGCGATACAAAGCGAAACGTAAACCCGACTGTGCCATTGAACGTTTGGTGGTTGTAACCTTGTACTTCGAATATCTTGCAGGTTTGGCGTGATGCTGGTACGCAAGTGCTTTATTCGTATGGCATCGGCTTTGGTGCGACCATTGCGCTTGGAAGCTACAGCTCATACCATCACAACTGTTACACGTGAGTTTCTGTTAGTTTTTTTTCAATAAAACTGAGCTAAAACTGCATAGACGGACCCTGAAAATTGACAATTGAAGCGCTACGTGGGCCAAGACACATGATCTAATGCGGGATTCACGTTATAATGTCCCCACCACTTGGAACTTATGTACCCCACACAGTGGCAGGCACACCCTAGACTACAGTGTGTCTTAGACACCCCTGTGTTTTTATATATAGTTTCAAATAAATTTCAAACAAAGCTAGCTAATAGTTTGGCTTATTTCAGACGGTGTCAATGAACCGTCGTTGCTTTTTCGTTTTGCTGTGGGTTTCCGCCACCCCGTGGGGTCATTTTACATAGGGCCTACAGGATACCCTAGAAACACCGCATTGGCGAACATAAAACACCGAAATACTACATTGCCAAAATAAGGTATCTAGGGGTGTGCCCGACACCCTCATATTTTGTTATATGGTGTGGATGTCACTGTCACAGTCTTTACGGTATAGTCTACACTACAGGGGGACAAAAGTTCCAACTGTTGGGGACATTATAACGTGAATCCCGCATAAAGAGAATCATTTTCTGTTCAGGAAATCAAATAACCTTAGCGTTTGTTTGAAAACAAGATATTTTATTTTAATAATGCTCCTACGTTTTTGTGTAAAGATCCTGGCGAGATGTTAACATCGCTAGCATTATAGCCATTCGCAGAACCTAGCATCTGATAACCAATAGTTTATATTTCGTTTTTGTGATTAATTTTTATTGATAACTTCTTTATCATTGACGTAAGCCATGATTGTTGCTTAATCTAGTCGTGAAGTTTCTAAACTGAAGTAAGCGTAATTTCAACCCAACTACATTGAACAAGTTTATATATGTTGAAACTTGGGCCGTGTCTTAAATGACATATAGTTAAAGCTGGTAAGTTTGCATTTTAGCCGTAAGCTTAATTTAACACCGATCATATATATATATTATTGTCACACAGCTTATATAGTTAAAGCCGTGCATCGAAATACGTTAAAACGCGTTTATCTAAATTAGCTGTATTACAAGTTAGTTGTAGCACATCCAGGCGCGCGTTAAGAGATTTGTACGCATGGTGGTATTATTTAACTTTTCCAAACTCGTGCTAACGCAGTCGTCTGCACTCGTCACAACCGTCCGTACAAATCACTTAACGCACGATAGCTGTGCTACACCTATCACTTGTTTTGTTTTACTTAAACGCTTTTCAAATTACTTGTTGCAAAGTATTATATAAAGTCAGTAGGCTTTCATATCTATCTAAATCTATGAATATCTATATACTAACAATCATTTTCTTGTTTTCAGCAACAGTAACCAAAAGCTTGAAAGAGTAGCAATAAAGTGTCGATAAAATTTAAACAGTTCAATAGATTTGTAGTTCCATAGTGCAGTACATTTCGCAAATAATGTCGTTGTAGTCGGTAATATTCTATGTTTATCATGAGGTGTCTTAGTAAGTATATTTATATATAGCGCAGTTTTTTGGCCTTGTGAATTGCCAATTTTGATAACACAAGGACAATTTGTTGTAACTCGACCCAGCGAGATGAGGCGTTTTTGAAAATATTTACTAGGTATATATTTATAACACATAATTTTTTCCCAATTGTTTTGGATAAAAATTTTACTTAAATTTTCGGCAATTTTTATGATAAATGTAATTGTTTTATCAACAGTTCGAGTCGCACATAGAGCTGAGTTGAATCATGATTTACCCGGTCGATTTTTATTCGCAGTGTGAATTAAAAATATTTTCAAACGTGCCCATAACTCGCTTCCTCAAAACCCTTACAACTGGTTTGTAAATGGAAAGATCAAATTTTGACAGCATTCGATTCAGGTAATCATTGAATCTTGAAATATATAAAATTATACATTTATCAAGATATTTTTTCGAAGGTCTTTGATATCATTGGGAATAAAAACTCGAAAAAATGTTATAAATATGACCAATTGCACATTTTATAAGCTGCCTTAATTAGCTTAATACAAGTGTGCCAAGATTATAACTGTACCTTCAAAAATAGCAAATTTTAGGCTAGGACCTAAAATACAAATACCCCGAAATTTTCCAAAAGAATTTTCGTTTATCGAGTTTTCTGTTTAACCTAAGTATCGTTTTTGCTTAATCCCATCGGTAGTTGTATTCAGTTTCCCTTACGCTAAATGCATTATAATAACTTATCTTCAAATGTGTTCATGCAAGTACACTAATAAATTAACGGCATATTGCTGACGAAAAATATGGCTCTTGAGTTCCGTATCCAGTCAAATATTAAGAATAATTTTCAGCGATACATTGCGTTTATGTTTCGTAAACGCATTTTCAAGCCTCAGCGCTGGTCTGGTTGTATTCAGCTGTTTGGGACATTTAGCATCGGTATCTGGCAAAACTGTTGGTGATGTCGTCAAATCTGGTACGTTGTATGATGTTGGAGGAACAAATCTTTAGGCTTGAACCAAATTTTTTAAAAAAGTTTAATTTAGTTGTTGCTTAGGCTAAGTTGCTAAGGTTGCGGTCAAACGATACGAAATACTAGATGACGCTGCGATAAACGTTGTCCAAGATCTTGACTACTGATGCTGTTTCAGACTGTTCGCTTGTGTTTTTGTTCATCGTTAAACCCAAAACAGACGTAAGCAAACGTAACCTTAATTCTGGACGAATGCTGCAGTAAACCGCGGTCTCAACGCGGTTGAGTATGTTTAATTTAGCCTGTAGAAGCTCATATTTATAACTCTTAAAGGCATTTTTGTAACAGTTCAAACACATTGAAAAAAGAGATGATTAAATTTTTTCCAACCACGGTTTAGATTTTGTCCGAATAGATTGCAAAAAGTTATGCAATTCATTTTACGGATTCCTGGAACGAAAAATAATCATTAGTATGATTTCATAATGCTGTATGCAGCTGTACCATTTATTATTATTATTGACGCTTTTTTAAAAAAATCATTGAAAGTATGCTACTTGTCTTTGTTGAAAACACGGAGGGCCCAGAAAGAGGGGGTGCGCTGGGTGACGGCCTCACACCCGCAAATTTTTCTGTAGCGTCACCCCCCAATTGTGAGTACCATACTGCCTCACTCTTGAAACTAGTATAAATTGCTAGTTTCAGTTACTGATTGATGCCTTTCCTTTCATGAAATCGACGGTGCAAACAAAGTCGTACTCAAAAAGTATCGAAGCTCACGAATGGCTTTACCGTAGTAGCATAATTGGATTTGCGTATGGTGCAAAGTTTAACAATTTCAAACCAGGGAAAGAGATCCAACATGTGTGGTATGGTTCACAGCGCGTACGTAAACCACTGAGCTATTTAGAAGCTGTTGCACGGTTCCTTAAGGGGCCTTGCGAAGCGTGAGAATAACAATGCACATGCAAACATCGCTATTGTATTTCTCTGTACAAGCTAAAACAATCCTAGTTCAATGCTCTGTGTCTTTTTGATCTTTTAACAATTGGTGATAGCCGACAGTGTGCAATATTTTTTCCATTGCAGCCCGCCTACGTTAGGGTTGTATGACATTTAACATCTTCGTCATTGTTTTTGTTGTTAATGTAGTTTTCTTGACAAATTTTATTAATTACTATATGTTTTGGGCATCACCAAGAATACTAAGCGCCTCGGTCAGCGAATTTCTAACTACTGTGAAAACTGAACATTAATTAATTGAAAAAAGGCTACAAACAAGAGCTTAATAAGCCATCCTCATGCCTTTAATAAGCACAAGCTATCCTTAATCTCAACTAAGTATAAGTCCGAAACGAATGCCAGTTCGTTAGGATAGCCGGCACTTCACTAATTTAACTTGCACATAGCCAAAAGTAGTAAAAGTAAAACTAAGGAACTTTACTAATTTAACTTGCTCAAACCAAAACTAGTAAAAGTAAAACTGGGGAACTATCATAAGTATCCATGGTGCCGGCAGAAGAAACACCTTTAGGGATAGGACCCCTTAGGTCATATTGATCCCCTGCGGCCCTACATCCCGATCTCGAACCGATTGTACTATGGAGATTGAGAAATTCCAAGTTGCTATACATTTACTGCTGAGAACATGCAAAACAGTTACTATCAGTGAAGCATCAGATCGCAAGTAAAAAATAAAACATCATTAATTTCTGATTGTTTCAAGCGAGCATATAGTTGTGGCGTTTAGCACGTCTGTTGCGGTAGTACTAATGGTGGTCATACGTTTAGTTTCAGGGGGACATAAAATATAATACTTATATAGCTTACATTTAGCATTCTATTTCACATTGCTATAAATAGCAATTAAATATATTTCTTAGGCGTTGGACTTGCTTTTCTTGTCTATCCTGAAGTCGTTGCGTTGATGCCAATATCGCAGCTATGGGCATTTCTGTTTTTTCTGATGCTTACAATACTTGGATTAGACAGCCAGGTGAGATTTATTGCTATGAAATTGGTATGAAATTTTCATTTTTATGCAATAATGCTTTAATTGTTTAATATGAAATAAAGTGCGTTTGGTGGATTAAGTACTACAAAACGTAAAATTTGTATTATTAAAATATGTACAATTGCAAATAAATTGAAATCACGGCTTTATTTGCTCGGTGCTTCATGTTATGGAGTCAAAAATTATTATTCGACGTATTTGAACATTTGTTTATTAACTTATCGATACCTTAAACCTTTGACGGTAACCAAGTGGCGCTTAATATGATATATTAAATATATATACATAAGGATTATGAATCAAACTTGGACAAATTCTAAGGTTTGTAGAGCTTAATGACTGTGTTTCCTAGCGCTAACAGTATAATACATTGTACGGAAACAAACACTCCAACCAAAACCACATATTATATTATGAATTTTACGCCTTAATTTGAAATGTTAAACTTTTAGTAGTTTCTCTTTATGTGACACCGCGACCTAATTTTTTTTGCCTTATCTGTGTTCGGCTTGTTTTGAATATTTATGGGCTCGTCTGGGCTCTCTTATCAAATTTAGACGGAATGTTTGGGCCGGCTCGCTTGGATCAAACAAAAACCCCTCTTTATGTGGTCTTATTTGCATGAAAAAGTAGCCCCGATCGGGTCGCAAAGAATTTTGTTGTACCTCCACAGCGGAGAGTAACGAAATTTCGAAGTATTTCGAAAGTATTTTGAATCTTTATAGGCCCGTGTAAAATCTCTTACCAAATTTAGACGAAAGGTTCGGGCCGGTTCGTTTGGGCCAAACAAAAACCCCTCTTGATGTGGTCTTATTTGCATGAAAAAGTAGCCCCTGTCGCAATGAATTCTGTTATACCTCCATAGCGGAGAGTAACGAAATTTCAAAGTATTTTGAAAGTATTTTGAATCTTTATAGGCTCGTCTAAAATTTGTTACCAAATTTAGACCAAGGTTCGGGCCAGTTCGTTAGGGCCAAACAAAAACCCCTCTTGAAGTGGTCTTATTAGCATGAGAAAGTAACCTCGGCCGTGTCGCAAAGAATTTTGTTATACCTCCATAGCGGCGACTAACGAAATTTCGAAGTATTTTGAAAGCATTTTGAATCTTTATAGGCCCGTCTAAAATCTCTTACCAAATTTAGACGGAAGGTTCGGGCCAGTTCGTTTGGGCCAAACAAAAACCCCTCTTGAAGTGGTTTTATTTGCATCAAAAAGTAACCTCGGCCGTGTCGCAAACAATTTTGTTATACCTCCACAGCGGAGAGTAACGAAACTTCGGAACATTAGATGAAAAGCAAACAAAACATATGCGTTTATGTTAAGCCAAGCCTAGCGGTTCCAGCAAAGTATTTGTGTTAAAACTGGAAGCAGTTCGGCTCCGGCATGCATGAAGTCCGGCTCCGGCATGCATGCGGCTGTGCACGAAGTTTCCGGTTCAAAGTTCTCCTTACAACCCAGGCTCGGCACTGCTTGTCTCTACAGCGTAGTCGTGCTTAAAACGCGACTCTCGCCTCTAGTTGCATCTATATTTAGCAATAAAGAGCCATCGTCTGTAAATATGATTACAATAATGGTTTTTGATTCGCGTTTACGGTGTCTGAAGCTGCGTTCACACCTTCAATCTTTGAGCTCGTAATTTGAGCTCACAATTTGAATTTGTGATCGCAGCTTTGCAGAATTGGTATTATTTGGTAATTTCTTTGCATTTAGGTTTGTTCGGTAGAAGGCGTCTTGGCCGTCCTTTGCGATGCGTACCCGAGTATATTTCTCAAATATAAACAGCAAGCACTTCTCGGCTTCTGCGTTGTTACATGTTTGTTTGGAATACCATTTGTGACACAGGTATTGTTCTTTAAATAATTTGTAGTATGGATGATTATACTTTAGCTTCCACTTTGACAATATAAAGTTAATTTTGTTAAATTTGAGTAAGTATAATTGCCGTAATAACAGAAATGTTTATGTTGCTTTGTTTAAGATTGTTAGTGCAGTTGATAGTTTTAATAGCCTCTATCTATCATAAATACTATTGTCGAGACGCAAACAATTGGCAAAAATCAAAAGCGATAAAGATTCGAAAACCGTCAGGCGATTTTTTAAATTTATACAATAACAATGTTTTAAGTTCACGCATGCTAACGTTCAAATGTATGCTAGGATTTTTGGGTCCACAGGTGGCTCTGGACGCAAATATTTTTACGTGGACACACAAAATTTTTGCTGGACCCAGGGCAGTTTCGGCTTCAGAGATATAGGATCTGCTAATAAATTCTATTACAAAGTGCAGACTCTCAGTCGTTTGTGCTTACATCTGTATATAGTTGCTTGCTGCTGTCTTCAGGGTTGGCCCTCATGGAGTATCCTGGCTTGGGACAGGCAGAGAATAATTTATATATTTGTAATTACGTAATAATGTCAAATTGCCTTTCGTAATTATGTTTCTTTATTGTGTAAAACTTCGTGAAATTCTCGAGCCAAAATTTGTAAATCTGGACACAGAGTCTGGACCCAAAAAGAAATTTTCTGGACCCAGTGTCCGTTTTGAAAAAAAACCTTGAATGTATGTTTGCCAACGGAACCGCAAGTGAAGACATAACATCTCAAGTTGCAACTTTTTCCAAATATTTCACATCGGTGTTGCTGTGCTAAATAATAACATGAATTATAGTACTATTAAGAGTTAGTTGTATGGAAAGGGTGTGATAAATTACAACTTTTCTCGCTACCCAAACGTCTCATATAGTCGTTTTCAATTTTCCTTAAAAATTTTAAAATTTATAGCGAAAATTTTAAAATTTTCAGAATCGCTAAAATTTTTAACGCGCCTTGGGAGCGCGGGATGGGGTGGTGCAGAGCATCAAAGGGCAAATATGGCTTCGGTGTGAGCCCCTACCCCGTTCCCATTAGGGACACATATGAAACACATTTTTTGCATTTTATTGCAGTGTTTTATTTTATTGCTTTGTTCTTTATTTAAGGGTGGCCAGTATTGGTTGACTTTGTTCGATAACTACGCTGCTAGTGGATACACTCTTCTGATTGTTGTGTTTTTCGAAGTTACTGGATTGACCTGGGGCTTCGGTAAGTTAATTTAATAACATTAATTGCGGTTGTATGTACTTGCCGTGTTGATAATGTCTCGCAAGTCATCACGGTTTTCAGCAGCTGTGGATGACTTGGATCGGATTGCTGCTCCATGGTCAGTGTAATATTCTGTGTACCAGCGTTCTTGATCACTTATCGTGTCAATGGTGTAGTTGGGGGCTAGCTAGTGGGCATGGCTAATCCTCTTGGCTCTATGACGCTCAACAATCGAAATGCATATCGCTCCAATGCCATACGGAGAACAAGGCCCGTCATAAAGGCAGATTGTTGCGCTTTGTTACCATTTCTAACTTTGTTTATTTAAATTCTATCTATCGACAACAGTTAGGTTGAACTGAATCATACAATTTTATACTGTTTTTGTTAGGACTACTGAGTATAACTCATTCAATAATGCAAAGTTAGTCTTTTCTAACTGACGATGTTCGCCCAAAAACATACGTGGTTTAAGTAACTTCAATGTCAAGAAACATTTTACCTGATTTACCTGACTTCACTGTTGTGGGTTGCCTCCATGTTGTGTAGACGAAACGGTAGATATAATAAATAAATGAAACTGAATGATCATTGTTATCCAATGTAATTTTTTAGTTATATTATATTTTATGCCACTAATTTCATGAACAAGCATTGTATGACGTATATAATACAGGCTTGCGGGTGTATATATCCTGTTGAACCTGGCGGAACCAGAGATATAGATTTCTGTTCGGAATTACTTATATCTACTGATCTGTAATGCGCTTTGGGATGCACAACGGTTGTGATTTACCAATCTAGTTATTCAGACTGTATTCTTGGCTGCATATATGTGTGACCTATGTTTAAAAAGATGAATGTGTTCATACCTTATAGTCTAAGCGATTATTATATATAATTCACGCCAAAAATATTTTATCAACGCTATCACCATGGGACTCAGCACTGTATTTAATATAGTTTTAGGCAGTAAATTAGTCAGTCTGAGTAGATGAGTCGCCTAAAACTACAACCACAAACAAGTATAGAAATCTCTAGCATCCAAATTAAACATCTAAATTTGAGTTCGTAGCTTATCACTTTTTTAATTTTCTGGAGCTGCTTTTGAAACGCTTATTACTACTGCTGTAGGGGCCGACCGAATGTACAAAGGAATGGAAGATATGATCGGTTATCGAATACCACGATTGTGGTATTATGCTTGGAAATACAGTGCTCCTGCAGTATGCGTGGTAAGTTTAAACATATTATATAAGTCACAAACTGGCTTGTTTCAGTTTGAATACTTAAAACAATTTTTGAACAA
Source organism: Trileptium ribeirensis (assembly GCA_030248225.1). Classification (NCBI taxonomy): domain Eukaryota; kingdom Metazoa; phylum Nematoda; class Enoplea; order Enoplida; family Thoracostomopsidae; genus Trileptium; species Trileptium ribeirensis. The sequence goes on along the minus strand of JASANE010019885.1, from coordinate 71,939 downwards.
ACATCTACGTGATCTACATTGTTCCAAAATACTTGGCGCCAGTGCTCCTGCAGTATGCATGGTAAGTTTAAACATATTATGTAAGTCACAAACTGGCTTGTTTCAGTTTGAATACTTAAAACAATTTTTGAACAAAAATCTACGTGATCTACATTGTTCCAAAAAACTTAGCGCCAGTGCTCCTGCAGTATGCATGGTAAGTTTATACATATTATATAGGTCACAAACTGGCTTGTTTCAGTTTGAATACTTAAAACAATTTTTGAACAAAAATCTACGTGATCTACGTTGTTCCAAAATACTTAGGGCGCCAGACGCGCGGAAGCCTTGCTCAGCTGTTCTGTTCCGATGAATACATCACAGGAACGGTTTCAACTATATATATATATGTAAAAATATTCATTTAGAATTTGAAAATGAACACAAATGCATTTGGTGTAAGTCAATTTGGTTGTCAGCTTCGGTTTTTTAACAAACTGCTCATTAGGTAATTATCTGGTTATTTCGTATTAACCCGAAACTCTTTAACATAAGTTAATAGTTATGTTAATGTCATCAAGGAGCTGATTGTAAAAGCATAAATTATTTTTCTATATAGGTCTATTACAACAGTGCCTAGCAACGCTTAAAACTATATAATAAAATCATGAGTGCGTTCGATCAATGTGTTTGAGAAATTGCTGATTTGAAACTAAATCCCGCAGAGCAAAAACGTTCTAAGTTAACTTTGTGCCAAAAAAATGTAGAATTGCGGATAGAAATCGTCAGAAATGGACTAAAGATTTGTTTTCGTATACGAGGCCGTCTGATGTTTTTGGTATATATCTAATAGGAATAGTGTTTCTTTAAATAAAATTTGTATTTCTCCCTTGATAATTTAATTTTATATGAGAAAAATGACTCTACGGAAAGAAATAAATGTTCTGGTGGTGCCAATACATGTAATGCTACATCAATGTTCTAATGTATCCAATTGAGTTTGCACGAAATTAACGCATGGTTCCTTTATTATTAAAACCGTTTTAGTGACGAATATCACACAAACCCATAAATAAATACTATATAGCTGCATTCTCATATCAAATTTGAACGCTGCGTGCTACTGTAAAACTTTAATGATTTAAGCATGGTATACAGGAAATGAGGCAAAAATTGTAACATCAACTTCTGCCGACGATAGCATTTTGTTATAATACGGGAATTTACTTTCATTTACTATTTTTAACTTGGCATAACTGTAATATGATGTGCCATGGTAGCTTTCTACTTTATACGAATGATAAGTATTAAGTCTGGGGCTTTTGACCTAGCTAAGAATATTCTAATGCGGATCTGTGCAAAATCGTATCTAAGCCGTTGGTTGTGTTTTCACATTAGACTTGAGGATTTAGTGTCCTGGTTTGACTTAGCTCAGCTCTAGAACCCAGCCGATGTTTGGAGAGCATAGCCAAGTTAGATCCTGTATAACTGGCTCTTTCTCACATCTATTTTAGGTCATCATTCGCACATCGCTCAATGTAGAATTCGTTACGGCGTGTTCACACGCTCAAACTTTTTGCTCAAATTTTGAGCTCAAAATTTGATGGTGATTTTTAAATTAAAATTGCGATATTTAAAAATCTGAGATCAAAATTTGAGCTCAAACTTTTTCAGGTAATACATCTCATCCGTGATTGGCTACAGGAATATTCATGATAAGCTTGAACACTGTTCACGCGTTCAAACTTGTAGAAAAGATGCTTTCAAAGTTTGACCAAAATTTGATCAAAATTTGAGCTCAAATTTTGATCAAAATTTGAGCAAAAAGTTTGAGCGTGTGAACACGCCTTTATAATTCGGTCTATAACTATCGTTTCCCACTGGTCCAAAATATTTTTTAAAACAAAGAGTTAAGGTGTGTTCACACGCTGAAACTTTTTACTCAGATTTTGAGCTAAGAATTTGAGCTCAAAATTTGATCAAAATTTGACGGTAATTTTTAACGAAAAATTGCGATATTTCAAAATTTGAGAACAAAATTTGAGCTCAAACTTTTTCAAGTAATGAATCTTGTCGGTGATTGGCTACAGGAATATGCTTGAAAATTTTGAGCAGTGTTCAAACATTCAAACTCACCAAAAATGCAAAAACGATGCTTTCAAACTTTGATCAAAATTTGATCAAAATTTGAGCAAAAATTTTGAGCGCGTGAACACGCCTTTAGCCTTCTCTCATTGCTTAGTTTAGCGCTTCTTTACTAACAAACGTCGTGTACTGCTCAATCTTCAACTTCAAAGTGCAGTCGGGTTAGTGTATATATCAGAGTTACCGGTCATCGACTGATCCCCACTATTAGTTTTTAGTATTTTCAAATTTAGTTTCGTAAAAAAATAGTATCTAAACTAGTGAGTTATAATATTAATTACCTGTTAACCCAACTCCGAGTAGACTTATTTTTCATTTACATCCATAATTCTGTTTTCATTTTTTTGGTGGGGGGGGGGAGGGGGGCCGGGCGGGGCTTTGGGTTTCTGAGTAATGTCGCTATTATGCCTCGCACAAACAAACAAAGAAGAACCTTGTAAGAAATATATCGTTTGTCTTGTATAAATTTGTTCTGACGATACTAAAATATGAGCCAGTCGAGATGTCAAGAGGTGTGCCGTATCCAACGTGGGCCCATATATTTGGACTGTTTCTCGCAATAATCTCAGTTATTATGATACCTCTGACAGCAATATTTCAAATTGTCAAAGCAAAAGGAACGCTTGTCGAAGTATGTATATAGCTTGGCTATTGTAGAAATTTGTTGTGACGATACTAAAATATGAGCCAGTTGAGATGTCAGCAGGAGTGCCGTATCCAACGTGGGCCCATATATTTGTACTGTTTCTCGCAATAATCTCAGTTGTTATAATACCTCTGATAGCAATATTTCAAATTGTCAAACCAAAAGGAACGCTTAACGAAGTATATAGATTGGCGTTTGTAGAAATTAGTTACCGTTCGGTTTACCATTGGTAATACCAGACATTAATTCTAAAAAAAGTACGTTTCAACTCTGTAGGTTCTGAGCTCAGAGATAAACATGCTCGTATACTATGTCATGTTATAGGTAAGGGTGTGCGTCACCTAGTAATCGTGCATAGATTATGATAGGTACTTATACCGAATATGGGACACCATAAAATGTTCAAAATCAAAAATGATAATTTCGATTTTTTTATAAAAATTAACAAAAAAGATCATACAGCTAATGCTTACAATATTTATACTATTTAGAACTATGAATTCTTCAAATTGTGTAGCATCTGTAATAGTTCTGCTACCTACAAGGTTATTTCGCTGAATTTGTTTTTATCAAGTTTGTTGAAATCTACACGTCTTCGAGTGCAATGGTATGCATAAATATCCCAGGAGCAGGGGTCAAACAATGCCATACTTCAGGATAATATCAGGCCGTTTTTTTGATGATCGTTTGGAGCTAGGTTTTAAATAAACTGATTCATCTCCAATTTTAACAGTGGATCTGGCTTCAGGCGACTCGGCTGTGGAGTAAGTACGGATGAAGCAAAGGCTCATGTGACGAGGCAGCAAGCCAAATTATAATTTTAGTGCAAAAGCTAACCTAATTTTGCTGGCCTTTGTCGGCTGTAAAGATCCAGCCCAATCGAATTTAGTTCATTTATAACTATCCATTCGGACTAGATTGACGATGAAATACTAAGCCATTTATTGCCTGTGAACCCATGAATTCACCTCATTTTGACACCATTCGACTCAGCTCATCGAATGTATGCATACCATTGTAGTTGAAGACTACCATAGCATATATGCACACATTCGATGAGTATATAGAAATCGAAAAATTTTAACACAAATATTGTTCTAGTGGTGATTTTTAACCGTCTCCACTTAACTGAGTTCAGCGCTATTAAAATTAACTCTGTTTCTTCAAAATTAACAATTTTCGGGTTCGATGGGCATACTCTAAAGACCATTTTGTTATAACTGAATATAACCTGTTAAAAAACCAATTCGTTTCCCTTATACGTTGACAACGCATCATTGTTATGTTGGTACATGATGTGGGATGACATCATTGGCACCATCAATGCTGCCCGAAAGCTTCGTTCCATTTGCATAAAAGTATTAGAGTAATTTTTTCTAGGTAAAATTAGATTAATGCTACCAACCCAACGCTCTCAACTCAGCATCTTATATTGCAGGTTTCACAGAATAATGAGTGCAAAAAGTGGGCAGATTTGTCTTTAACGGCCGTTTGCAAGAAACCAAAATCTCTAATGGACTGTTATATGATATTTTAGTTTCTTGAAAACGGCTGCTAGAGATTTTTGTCTTTAATGGCTGCTTGTTTGATATTTAAATCTCTAACAGATAGCTGTAAGAGACTTTAGTCTTATATAGATAGCCAACAAATACAGAAATCTCTAACAGTTAAAGACAGTTAAAGACAAAACTGCCCACTTTTTGCACTCATTATTCTGTGAAACCTGCATAACTTAATAGCGTGCCACAAGACTATATTGTTTTTGGAGCTTCATCTAGGATGCAGGTTGGGAACTAAACATCTGCTAAAACTGTACGCTGGATATTTTGTCCCACTGCCCCCGCTGTGTTTAACTTCAAATTTACACAGCTTAAGTTAATTGCTTCATATAAGCAGTGAAGATGGGATAATGTTTTTGGTATACCAATGCATTACAATACAAATGTATATGCGCTTGAGCATTTAAGCAGCGCTGTTCAGAAGTTTATGGCAACAGCAAAACATTCAATTTTGATGGTATAAAATATATTAGGGCACCTTGTATGCAGTAGTAACAGTTGTTTGGTCGATACCAATACTTTTGAAGATCGTACCCAAGTGTTTAAGTTCGACCAAAATCTAAGCTACAAGGGTTGACTTTTAGCTAATGCACCGTTTACGTTATAAAACGCCCGCCATGTGGAATATTTGTCACTGTGTGATCATAACCATACCATAGTACATGGTAGTCGGAAGGTGGGCGTATACTATGCAGAACAAATCATGTTTTCGCGGATACCGTTTACATTACACTATAATGTGTTCGACACGCTATAACTGTGCAGTAGTTTAATAGACAGGAAAAGTAGCTAAGTGAAATTTGGAAATATTTACGCTAATTGATTGTTTCCCATAAACCATCCCGTTTAAAGGTTTGCGTAGGAAGTGCATGAACAAAGCTTGCACAATAGAAACTTCCTAAGGCAACAAGGCATCTTGCCGAAGGATTTTCATCACCGCTAGCCAGGAGTTTACGGTATCCATGATTAAATACACAAATGCTGATAGTGTAAGAAGCACTAAATATAATTGCTTAGAATGCAGTGTTGGTGTTGTGTACACTATATCGTTAACGGTATTACGTAGGCTGTACGTGGACAAAACTTCCACGTAGTCGGCAACTTCTAACGTAAACGCAGCATAAGCTATCGGGAACAATAGCAATGTTTTTAAATTTTGGAAGAAACTAGGTTATAAAAAGTTGAATATTCAATGTGTATACTAATACTTGTACACATAGACCATTGAACCTTTTTCTAATCCGATCGTTACGTCTAGAAATAGTCGCAATAAAATTAGGCTGACTTCGCTTTAACAACAAAAATAAAAATTAATTTTACAAAATTATGTTCAACACCCCAAAAAATTTTATTTTCGATTTCGTCATATTTTAATTTAATGTTTCTTAAATTATGCCTATCCTCATTTCGAAATGTATCTATGATAGCATTAGATATGCCCGTGTCTAAGTGTTTAGGGATCATCGGATTGAATCCCATTAATTGCAGAATTTATGATTTACCTATACTTGCGGTAAGATCATAAGTAATGGCGTATTCCTGGAATTGCCGGGGGTCGGGGCACCCACTTTTATTGAAAACCGAAGTCGTATCCAACAACTATTGCTCACAGGCGTAGCCAAAATTTTTTTTTGGGGGCGGGTGGAGGTTATTGGTTGTTACAGCTCATTTGTTATATGAGCACAAAATAATGCTGACTTTCCTCACATTAAAATATGCTCATATCATACAGTGCTGGGAGGAGGGGACATGGTCCACCTGGCTCCGTGACTGCTTTTGCCAGCATGGGTCTAATTGTCCATTCTTATTAAGCCTAAACCATTGAGAGGTTGTCTACGGTGTGGCATCACTCAAATATATACAGAATCGCCGTATTACGTGTTCGCAACGGCGCAGATCCCGGGAGGCACACCCCCTCTCGCAAAGAAAAGATTGATATTGTGGAATCAAAATCCTGGGGATAGGAATCCGAGGTTCAAAATGCCAGGTTTAATATCATCAACTTTTGCTAGCTCTATCTCTAATAACCTTTCCTACTGTTCAATTTATATGTTTGTCGCCTTTGGTTTCCGCATTATCTCTTTTACCATGACACATATTCCAAGCAATTTTTATGACAGGTGGGAAAACTGAAATTTCTAAACACCGTTTTTCACCCTTGCAAGCGTTGAAGACTATAAGCACTGAACATATCGGTATCTGGCATCTCAGGCAGAATGTATCATAATACCTATGTTCATCAACATTAGCTAGAAATTTTGACACTACTGCTATTAAGTAAAAGACCGAAAGATATCAATGTTTTATGAAGCAGAAGATTATTTTTACAAAATTTCAGCGCATACGTCAGTCAATCCAACCGTCAATTTCAATACCGTACAACGGCGAACGTTGCAATGACAAAGAAAACGAATATGAATTGCAAGTTCGCGAATATTGAAAATTTGTGCAACCGAAAATGTGTTGCAATAATCTACTTTTTCAAATACAACTCATATGTTCATTATGCGCATGATTAACGGCTGCTCTTATTATCTCAATAACTCAAACTTAATCTTATTTAATACGGTCATCGAAGTAAATACAGTCATCTAATCTAAATACGTTGAATTTAATTACATCACGCAAAATGGCACAAGTAAATGGTTAAGACAGGAGGCTATATCTTTAAAATGCATAAGTGATGTAATAACGTGATATATGATTATTAAAACCAAGAGTGCATTCGGGAAGAGTATGACATTTATAATAATAATATTAGAAACATTTATATAGCGTCCTTTTCGCCGAAGCGTTGCAAAGGCGCTGACAAAATATTACAGGAAACACAGGCTTTACATACGTATACGTAGACAAAACATAACGGAAAGAGTATACACGTAAACAGACACTGGAAACATTGGGAAACATCCCAAGTTCCCTGCACTCACACGTTAGTCCGTATTTGATGACACGGGCGTTTTCGACCTGACCCCCAGTTTCTGTGGGGTAGCTCGGACCCCCCCAGTTTGGGGGGGTAGGTCGGACCCGTCTGTTTATAAGCAGCTGCTGATAAACCGACCCCGCCAGAAATTGGGGGTCCGAACTCCCCTTCCCAAAAAACTGGGTGGGGGGGTCCAAGCTACCCCCCTCCCCTCAGAAACTGGGGGTCAGGCCGAAAACTTCCGTATCATTAAACAAGGGCCAACGTGTCAGTACAGGGAAGTATCATACTTTTCCCTATGCACTCTTGTTAAAACTAATTAGACTCGTAAACTCATTTTATAGAAATTTATGAGCGCAGCTATTTATAACTGAGAATGTCATTGCTTAGCAGCACTAAGTATACAATACATTGAAGATTCAACCCATTTTTTAATATAGTCGTAACAACATGATGTATTATTATTAAGATATTAGACTCGTAATTTGATTTTATAACAATTTATGAGCCCAGCTATTTTTAACTGTGAACATAACTGCTTAAGCTGCACTAATTATGAAATGTATTGAAGATTTAATCCATTTTTTATATAGCAGATTGATCTCGATATAATACAAATTACGCAACGTTCACAGAGGGCCGCGTTCTGCCACATCTGTGTTATAACTACGTCGTCAAGTTGCTTAATCTGACCGCCGCAATGGGACGAATTATTAAAAATTTCATCGTCTTTTACTACGTATTTGATAAATAATTTTTGCTCGTTGCGATATTCGTATTTGATCATCTTTAGAAGGGAAACTAGATTGACAAAACATTTTATAACTATACAGCATAACTGAAAATTGAGCCACAAAACTTGCCATTAAAATAATTCTAACTTTTTTTAGATAAAATTAAAATTCAAACAAAGTTTTGGTCTAAAAAATTAGATTTTGATATTTTAAAGCAAATTGATTTGTCTTAAATTTGAGTAAAATATTTCGGTCCCAAAATTTTCAATGACTTTATACTAAGTCCGTTTTGTTATATTATATTCACTGGAATTTCATATAAATTTTCAGAGTAATGTTTGAAATTTATGTGAATGTTTTCAGAATATTTGCTTATCGGATTTTTACAATAAGGGGGTCAGCAACTCCATGGTTTAGGAACACATTGGTGGGCTTAAAAAGTGTAACGCTGGTGAGAACTCAAAAGACAATAATTACATTTAACAATTATAAATCGAAACAATAACTCCTATCAAATGACTTGGGTCCAACATTGCCGTAAAGACATTTACTGTATTTACAGCATTTTCTTCCGCGAATGTGATAACACCGTTGGTTTAATATGAGTATGGTAATGTTGTTAGTTATTCCTAGCTTTAATTCGAACTCAAAACTAGTTTCCAACCAATTTTCGGCGGTATCAGCTGTTTGATCCTATGTACTATTAAATATTGTTGGTTAAATATTATAACGGTTTTGTGAGCCTTTTTTAAAATACATTTAAACTTAATATTTGTGCGCTAAATATCCTTTTGGGTACCTGATTTACTTTAAGCTCGTGTTGTAGAAATGCACAGCTAAGTTTGCATAAGTCATAAATGCAAATTATCATCCATTCATTAGTGCTCACGATGCGGTGGAATAAATGATAAATTCGGTACCTTTGGAATTGTCCATTTGTAATCCATGCTACAGTTTGCATCATAAATGCAAATTATAATTTGTTCATTAGCAGTCATTAAGCTAGAGGAAAACGATAAATTCGGTAGCTTTTGTATTGTCCATTTGTAATCCATGCTACAGGTTGCATCATAAATGCAAATTATAATTTGTAAATTAGCGGTCATGATGCTTGAGGTAAACGATAAATTCGGTATATTTTGTATTGTCCATTTGTAATCCATCATACAATTTGCATCATAAATGCAAACTATAATTTGTTAATTAGCGGTCATGAAGCGTGCGGAAAACGATAAATTCGGTACCTTTTGTATTGTCCATTTGTAATCCATGCTACAGTTAGCATCATAAATGCAAATTATAATTTGTTAATTAGCGGTCATGAAGCGTGAGGAAAACGATAAATTCGGTACCTTTTGTATTGTCCATTTGTAATCCATGCTACAGTTTGCATCATAAATGCAAATTATAATTTGTTAATTAGCGGTCATGAAGCGTGAGGAAAACGATAAATTCGGTATAGTTTGTATTGTCCATTTGTAATCCATGCTACAGTTTGAATCATAAATGCAAATTATAATTTGTTAATCAGCGGTCATGATGCGTGGACGGAATAAATAATAAATTCGGTACCGTTGGAATTGTCCATTTCTAATCCATGCTAGTTTGTCTCTTGGCGAATTTCGTTTTCATATTTCATATGCGTAATTAATGTATCTTTTCATTGTGTACAGTAATTGTTTGTGTTCCTATCATAGTAACTAATCTCCTAAACTGTGATGAAACGTAATAAAGTTTGAGAAAATATAATTTGAGACCAATTCTAGTACATTTAATGTTGCTTTGGCAAGACTAAGCGCTTACTCATTTTATGTGTTATTGTTTCATGTAGCAAAATTTAACTTAAAACTATATACTTCCTCACATGTCAGGTTATAAGCGGTAACCTACTTCATAACCATAATTCAAAATAAGTATATCATTGTTTATTTCCAGTAATTCGAAATTCATTACGAAGAAAATACACGGAAAAATGATTGGTGATGACGGGCGATAGATTGAGGTTTTTCGCAAGTTCATAAAGGAAATTAATCTTATTTTAGAAAAAAAATTTAAAATTGTTACATTAAACGCTGAAAATTCTTATTTAATCTTTGTATCATGTGCATCTAAACTTAAAATGACCATCCTATTTTGTTTTTTTGTAAAACTTTTCGTCACGGAACATTTTGTAGTCGGTCAGAAAATACTAAATTTTGTTCGCGAATATCAAATTTGTTCGCGAACAGAATTTTGTTGTTTTTGAATTAGAAATGGGATTTTCGCGAATACTAATTGATAAATAATAGCACCGTTTCGTTTATGACATCACAGTTGCCTTAAATTTGTTCCCTAATAGAGACAAATCCTACTTCAACTCTACGAAATGTTACGGAACTGTTATAACCTGAACGCAAATGTTTAAGTCTGCCATAGCTATAAACAGAATCGAATATCCTATTTGTTCCGTAACAATGGATGTGGATTTCACATCGGTGATTGCAAAATGAGATGGTTAGTGGGGTCACCTTTAGTTTAGTCGCGCATGTGTAATTTTACCGTTTCACATTTTTCTACAAATTTTTTTTAGCATGAAATATATATATATATGTTATATCATTAAATAAATTGCGTTCTGAAGCTGCTGCTCCGGTGTCACAGTTCGAATTTTCGAAAAATTTATGTTTATTGCTACTCCTGTAAAGAAAGACATGCAGAAACGCTGAGAAAGCTATGTATACACATACAGATGTACTAGGACCAGTTCTGGCCCTAAGGGATCCCAGCTGCACCGCCATTTTCCTTGGTGTGGTGCCCGGACAACCCCGGCTTCCAAGGCTCCCCGGTGATCTATGCGATGACCTATGAGAACCGTTTAGCTTAGCAGGCTGCCGGCGGGTTAACCAGGGTGTTCGGCCTGGCCCCTATATTGGCCCACGTGTCTAATGGTACGAAGGTCTCCCGAGGGAGAGTCAACCCTTAAGCCTGCTCACAGGTAATAAGGCTGACTCGCCTTTCCCTCATAATTTACTTACTCCCTTAAGCGGGGTTCTCTGATCCTAGTATAGCCTTGGCGAGATTCCCCGTTGGTGTGTCCCTTTGCGCTATTGTCTCGTTTCTAATCCTAGAGTGTTGCACGCCTGGCCCTGAAACCTAGACTATGAGCACGTGTCAATCCTAAAGGTGGCCTCGTCGGTTATGCTCCCGTCATTTGGTTACTGATAAAATGTTTGGGCACTGCGGCGGAGGCCCCAGTCTCTTGGGGTCAAGACTCTAACTACTAGTGTTATATGCCGAGTAGCGAGTGATGCAAAGCAATGGTTAATTATGAGTGGTTCGCAGCGGGGCGTTTTGATAGTTTAAGTAAACCAAGGAGGTAATACGAATGCAGTGGGGTTGCCGGCTTGGGCCTCGAAGCGGAAAATGCGGGAAAGCTCGCGCCAGCGGATTTGGTCGACAGGGCGCGTGGTGGTGGATGACTTGCTTCCTATGGCTCAGAATTGACTTAGGCTCACATTATGCTCAAAAGTTCTTATGAGTTCCGACTTAAATTGATTCTAAAGATTTTGCGAGGGTCAGAGATTTAACAAAAGTTCCTAACTGCTTCAAAAATGACACACGGTTCAATCGATTTACTATTGATCCTTTTTTTTGTATTCAGCACACTTTACGACATTGCCCAATCGGGGCATACAGCACTCAATTATAACATTCATAATATAACGTGAAATTTTCGTACCCTACAAGACACCCTAAAGCACATTTTGCAACCCTTTCTGAACACGATACCCTAAAAATTTTTGATTGAGTTGGGCCAACGAAATGTTTATAAAGCCGATGAGTTTCCTGAAAATTGTCCGATAGCGATCTTCTGTCAACTAAACGGCGGGTTACCTATTAAACCGCAAGGATTTGTCCCTTTGAGAAATGCGAACTCCGAGTAAAGACGGGACCGAAGGTCCAAAATTTCACACAATTTCGACAGCGACTGGAGCGGCCCGCGAACGGTCTGACTAATTCGAACTCGCTCCCAGAGGGCTCCGGGAGTGGGTGCCGACATAGGTTTTCCCCGTAGTTGCACGGTTTGAAAGCCCACGTCCCACCAAAGCTTGATACGTCTAAGCTCACCGCCAGATCCAGTCCCTGCTGCGTTCCATGCTCAGCTAGTGAGCCTCTCAAAATTTTGTCACGTTCGGGTCCGCAGTCGTTTGCATCGCACACTAACCAGAAACAAAAGAACCAGCGAACGAATGGGGATTCGACGCTGCTGCTCGATTTCAGACAATTGGGGACAACGCGTGTCACCCGAGGATGCAAACGGCTACATTCCCCGAGTCATTCCCATAACCACCTATGAATTTTGACTGAATCTTAGTGAGAAGTAACTCTTAACCATGTCTCCTCGCATTATTGAAATTTTCCTCTAAACCTATGCAACTAATCCAAAGTTAGCCGAGACAGTCCTGGTTCGTCGCCCGCTGGGAGATGATATATAATATTCTTCGAAAGGGGCGTGGTAGAAAGCAGTCCGGACCCCTTTGACCTGCCGAAATGACACGTCAGAGGCTCTCGATCATGGGGTAAAGCTCCCAAGGCTCCCGGTTACCATAGCTGCACGACTTGGGGTGCCTAGGTTTTCTCCCTTTTAGTGAAAATTAACGCGACCCCCACAATTTACAGAAACACCGCGGGGTGTCGCTCGGGAAGCATCCAAGACCGCGACGATGATCGAAACTGTCTCGACACTCCTAGAAATTTGTCCCTAAGCAGTATTTAAAAACGAAATCATTTGCGTCAACGTAAAAAAAACTTTTAATCGCCCTCGCTTGGACTAGAAATTTTAATCCCTATCTTTGCATTAACCTAGGAATTTTGATCGCTGCCATTGGCCTTAGAGTAGAAATTTTGCTCACTCCTCGAACCTGTGAATGGAAATAGAAAAGTCCGAGGAGTGGGGAACTAGTCGAGATGCAAGCGAGCAAAATTTTGAATAAATTTCGAGCAATTTCGCGAATTTTATCATGGCCCGACCTTTATGGGTGCGCGGAGCATCCTTCCGACGCGCCAACACCCGCAAAGGACGACCCTTTGTCTGATCGAAACATGTACTAACGCCAAGGCAGGCTCTCCACCGTGGGGGCACGGCGAGAAAATATCTAAAAGAAAGAAAAAGAAAAATGCAAATCTAAAGCAAATGGATTTTGAAAATGGCGACAACCGCCAAACTTAAAACAAAAATTTCTCGACTGGTCCCAATCGGGGAATTGGGCAGTCTTCTTTTATACTGCTTATCTACCACCTTTTGTTCTACTTATTGCCTTGGTTGCCGTGTGTCGCTACTGTTGCCCGAAGATTTAGAATTTAAAAGTTTACAACACCATATATATGTATTTGTACAACGGCGTACAACGCGTAAACGCAACGACAAACGATGTTCAAAACAACTAAGCCCGCAAAACAACAAAGCCTGCCCCTGGTCATTAGTCGCCGCCTGGTATAAAATGTACAGAGAAATAGCGCCAGCAGCCAACAGTGGCCGAAATGTGCCAACAACACCAAACCTCGCGCTGGTCGGCGCGAGGATTTACTTCTGGTAAAATATAAAAGCGCTGTGGGCGCTGCAAATGAATAAGATTTTATATATATTTTGTTTATTTTTTCAGGAACGGAGCGGAGTAGGCGGCCGGGGGCGGTATGATATCCATGCCCTGGCTGGTCGCCTACTTATGAGAACCCCAAATTTAATGTATTCTCCTTAAGAGGCCCGTTAGAGGCCTTTTAGCGTGCGCGACAGTAAAATTTTGGGTCCCAACTGAGTTTTGGGGATCCTACGGAGGTCAGTTGGGGCGGGCGGCCCCAGTTTTCAAGGAGATGGTTAGTATAGGACCCAATTAAGGTACAGAGCTCCAAATGTCGGAAAGCTTTGGTTTGAGATGTGGTGATTTAGGACCCTAAAGTTTGGGAGTTTAAACGCCAGATTGGGGGCCCATAAGTACTTACGGGTTGGGGTTAGGTTGATCCGAAGAGCAATTTTGAAGTCTTATAGGTCCCTTATTACGATGTTACCACCCCTTTTACTTAAACTATTGAAGATCCCAAAATTTTCCAAAGTCACAAAACATCCCGCTTTTAAGTTGAGTTTAGTCATCTTGTCACATGTTTATAACGATCCCAAAAATAAGGTAACTATTCATAGCATCCCATGAAATATTTATATATACAAAATAACCCTTCATTTCCCTGCGTGTCAGGATAGGTCCCCAGGTCCCAAAACATCGTGAAACTCAAAAACACACTTTTGTCATGGAGGTCTCGCACAGCACTTGACACTTGGCACCATATACGATATACATTTAATCATTTAACAACAATTATGGATACGTACCATTCACGGATGCGCACTGGAACCGCCCATGGGGCACCTAATCAACAAGATTGTTAAGTCCGATTGTAATAGAACGTGAAATCTTTCCCCATGTCCCCGGCCTATCCGACTACGCATCCGTACCGCATTCCCATATAAATCAACTGCACAACAGTAAATTTTTCATTATTCATAAAGCAGTAACAATCCTGGGGTCGGTCGGATACTTCAACAGTACGATTTTGATTCGATTTTGGTGTGAAATCACCCCGCGCGCCTCGGGCTGGTGGAGCGCGATTACACATTTATAGCACATAAATACAGTATTTATTTCATTCAATACAATTATGAATAACACGTCAATAGACCCTGGATCACGCTCCACCGGTATCCGATCGCCCTTTATCCGCTGAACTTGAAGCCCTTATGGCCTGATTTTGAGTATTTGGAATTCGGCTTAAAGACTCGGGCTGTTACACAGACACCCGTGCAGAAGAGAGTAGAAACATACAATTGCATAAAACATGAACTCAGATGCACGAACGTGCAAACATGGAAACATTCATAGGAATACGCATAAATTGACACAGAATCACATACAAAGGCATCGTGACACAAGAAGCAAGAACACGCCCAAATTCCTCAAAATATTGTACGCAGGACTCATCAACTGTAAAACAGATTGTAGACGAAAAATTGAAAATAGATTGAAAATAGTTTGCTGCAATGAATTATATTTACAATAATTGCAAAATATTTCAGGAATGGTTCCTATTTTCTAAAACCGGTTTTTTGTTAGTTAATTTACATAACATTTTATTTTGTCTTTTTAAGCAAAACCATTTTGGGCGTTGCAAATCAGTTGCATATTCTGCTGTTGCATTCAGTCAGGCGCGACAATTTAGTCATGTGTCTTATAGATCATTATGTTTGTTAATGCACCGTTCACATTAAGCTGTGTGCGTCGACTACACATTCTTTGGAAGGTGTCATGACAATTGCACAAAATAGCTGAGGGTTACTTGACAGTTCCTCGCTGATTGCAGTTGCTGGCAGAGCACTATCTACAAAATTGTGCAACTATCGTGCCAGTACCTGCAATCTAGTGACATGTTAGCGACGATGTTTACAACTCAGAATTAATGTAGTGACATAAGCTGCAAATAGTGTAACTGCCGTGGCAGTAGCTACAATTTTGAGTGGTTGTCTTGCTAATATCATCAATTTGGTGTTACTGTCATGGCACCATGAGCAATTTTTGTGCAATTGTCTTGACAGTATCTACATTTGACATAAGTGGTGCGACGGTATCCAGAAGTTGTGTAACTGCCCTACAGTGTCTGCAAATTTCTGAGAAACTGTCTTGACAGGATATGTATTTGATGTAAATGCCATGCCGGTATCTACAGTTTATGGAACTGCGCTACAGTTTCTGCACTTGAAGTAAGTGGTGTGGCAATTACACAAATTGGCATTATGTTATGACCTGGTACAGTGTTGACAGTTATAAGCTAATTACACTGCAGTCATAATGAAGTAATAACTTTAATATTTGTTTCGGATGTAGCGACAGGCATTATGGCGTTAATATGAATTCTACACGTACCCACGGGAGGGGTTGGTGGTAAATTTCAAATTTTGGGTCAAGGAACCATGAGGGTGCCATAACTCTAAAACGGGAGCCTTAATCGAAAAACAAAAAAGAGGCATCGGCATGTATCATTTTACTACGAAATAAAACCATCCAGAGAAGGAAATTCGATAGTTATGATAAAATAACCTTGCTTCCGTGAAGGGTACTAAAAAATCCTCATTTTGACCTCTGACCCCGAACCATGGGCTGCCATACTCCTGTACCCAAGGAACCATAGGTCGAAGAGCAAAACCGGCACCGGCAATGAGTTTCCCATGCCCGAAAACCCCCAGGTACAATTTATCAGCCGCCCAAAACGTCTGAACAAATTTTCAAATTTTGTGTCGAGGAACCGTTGGGGCGCCATACCCCCATACCTCAAACCCCATAAATCCAGAACCGGAGCCTTAATCGAAAAACAAAAAAGAGGCAGCGGCGTTTATGATTTTACTATGAAACAAAACCATCCAGAGAAAAAAATTCGATAGTTAAGATAAAAATAACATTGCTGTCGCGAAGGGTACTAAAATGGGGTAAAATGGGGCCAAAACCCACATTTTGACCCCTGACCCCGGAACCAGACCCCAAATCATAAAACGCTCGGGGATCGGTGAATGCACGGTAAATCGACTATTTTTAATTAATAGCTTGTTAGCATTGTACCACTAGGCAAAATTTTCATTTTACAATCAGTGTAGCGATGAGTTTTTTCTGTATATGGACAGGTGTTTCTCTGTTTATGAGATGGAGTTTCGTGTCTTCTTCTTCGTGTCTGTGTGGTTTTGTTGGGTCAAGGATAGAGGTTTTTTCCCACGTATATGTGCAAACAGTTATGTAGTTTGATATTGGTCGTGTCTGTGGGTCTCTCTGTTTGTTTGGTGTCTCTCTGGTTAGATAGGGCGCCTCCGGTGATAGGAGTCCCCCTAGCCTTAGATTGGTATTGGGGCCCCGCTTCAGTTTGGTATTGGTGTCCCTTCCAGATTGACATTGGTGATCCTGCTGTTTGACATTGGCCCCTCCAGTTTGATATAGCTGCCTCCTCCAGTTTGATACTGGCATACCCGTCCAGTTTGTATTGCTCCCTCCAGCTTGATATTGGCCCCTCCAGTTTGATATTGGCGTTCTCTAGTTTGATATTGCTGCCTTCTCCAGTCTGATATTGGTGTCTCCGTCCAGTTTGATATTGACCCCCTTCAGTCTGATATTGGTGACCCCTCCGATTTGATATTGATACCCCTCCAGTTTCATATTGGTGTCTCCTTTCAGTTTCATATTGGTGTCCCCTTCAATTTGTTATTGGTGCCCCACCCAGTTTGATAGTGGGTCTCTCTCCAGTTTGATATTGGTGTCCCACCCAGTTTAATAGTGGGTCTCCCTCCAGTTTGATATTGGTGCCCCACCCAGTGTGATAGTGGGTCTCCTCCAGTTTGATATTGGTGCCTCCCCTCCAGCTTGAGATTGGTGTTTTGCTCTAGTTTGTTCTGTTTTGCCTATTCCAGTCTGATACTGGTGCCCTTCCCCAGTTTGATATCGGTGTCCCCATATACAAACATTGGTATTTTATGTAGCATGAACGTAGAACCGCTTTCAAAAAGAGGGTTGATAACCCATAAAGGGGAGGAGAATGGTTGATTAGTTACTCAAAGACGCTACTGCTAAACAGCAATAGCAAAGGATAAATACTAGCGCTAGTCTGGTTTTCATCCAGGTTACCCACAAGATGGTACGTCTTTGTAGTGCGGCAGTTTGTGCCGCAGTAAATATTATGTTTTTTGTATGTAAATATACTTAAAGAAAACATTTTTAGAGCCTTTACTCGGTTAAACTCATTTATATATATTTGATATAGTTTGGCAAAATATTGAGGTTCTACCGAAGTCGCCAGGTGAATTGTTTTTTTTCAGTCGCACAGTGTTATCCAATTTGTTTAGCTTAGCGGAGCTCTGACCAACAGAGCTATTAGGCATACAGTTTCGGCGAATTTTTCGGCTCACACACAAACAATGTTGGATGATGGGTTGCCAAAGTGAATTATGATCGTATCCAAGCCTTTTGTGCATCAACGCAACTAGAAATAGGTGGCGACAAATTCGCTATCAAGCTATTTATGTGCTATGTTTTGTAGAATGACTTAATAGTAATGCATTGAGGATGTAGAGTTATCGATATGTCTATAATTTAAAGGTATTGAGACTTATACTCAGTGATGGTGTACGGCCTATAATTTATAAAAGAACCTTCAGCAGTATCCATTACATACTCTGTCTGCCTCGCATATTGTTTGCAAAAGTTATGGGATCAGATACCTCACCAAGCTATAACAAAGCCAACTTTGAAGGTTGTATAATTTATTTGAGTGTGTGCATGGTGTGGGCATGTGTAGAAGTGTGTGTGGGCATGTGTAGAATTCATATTAACGCCATAATGCCTGTCGCTACATCCGAAACAAATATTAAAGTTATTACTTCATTATGACTGCAGTGTAATTAGCTTATAACTGTCAATACTGTACCAGGTCATAACATAATACCAATTTGTGTAATTGCCACACCACTTACTTCAAGTGCAGAAACTGTAGCGCAGTTCCTTAAACTGTAGATACCGGCATGGCATTTACATCAAATACACATCCTGTCAAGACAGTTTCTCAGAAATTTGCAGACACTGTAGGGCAGTTACACAACTTCTGGATACCGTCGCACCTGTTATGTCAAATGTAGATACTGTCAAGATAATTGCACAAAAATTGCTCATGGTGCCATGACAGTAACACCAAATTGATGATATTAGCAAGACAACCACTCAAAATTGTAGCTACTGCCACGGCAGTTACAGTATTTGCAGCTTATGTCACTACATTAATTCTAAGTTGTAAACATCGTCGCTAACATGTCACTAGATTACAGGTACTGGCACGACAGTTGCACAATTTTGTAGATAGTGCTCTGCCAGCAACTGCAATCAGCGAGGAACTGTCAAGTAACCCCCAGCTATTGTGCAATTGTCATGACACCTTCCAAAGAGTGTGTAGTCGACGCACGCAGCTTAACGTGAACGGTGCATAATTTCTAGTTTAGCCCTTAAAGAAAAAAGACCAACGGGTCTTACATTGCTGAGCCCAGCGTGACGGGCCGATTCTTGAAGCCAACAAAGCAATTTCAGCAACGATGACGGTATCGGTGGACGAACAACGCCGAACGCGGCAAGGTGTAAACCATATTGGCGAACAACGACGGCGCGTTAAATCAAACGATGCTCTACAACGAAGTCAACGAG
Organism: Trileptium ribeirensis; assembly: GCA_030248225.1. NCBI lineage: Eukaryota > Metazoa > Nematoda > Enoplea > Enoplida > Thoracostomopsidae > Trileptium > Trileptium ribeirensis. The sequence goes on along the minus strand of JASANE010019885.1, from coordinate 52,701 downwards.
TAACAGTTCCGCAACACAATTGTCCGCTATTCTATTGGCGCGTAAGCGAACGAAGGAAAGTCAAAGGCTTGGGGGTTGACCGCGCATCCAACGAGGACATCCGGCTACGCTCAAGCCATGTCGCTACTGGTCATGCGCTCAACTAGTTCAATTCGGTCGGTACAGCAATCTGCATCGGCGACAATTTATTCAAAACATTGGTTTCCGGGCTATGCGTCCAAGGAGGACAAATCAGTTCGTCGAACTACCGTTTTTATCAATCGCCCTATCGACACGACAAGGGCAATACGATAGAAAGCCATTCGCACGAGCGATCAACGGTATTTCTGAGCCATCATATTCTTTGCGGTCGTGTTGTTCGTTTGATTATTAACGACAATGACGCGAATACAATCCGATTCCATCGATCGCGATAGATGATTCTTTATGTGGAAGTGCCAACGACTCAGTGTTCGTCGAATTTAGGTACATCAAAGGGGTCGGCCTAGCTAACGTCAATTGGCGTTTTCGACAGGTCCTTATCTATCAATCAAAGTAATGCAACGCTATTACGCTTATTTTGCTCATGTCCGGAGACGTCGACTCAAATACCGGATCGATCGCCTATTGGAGCAAATTGCGAAAGGCTGAGATGGCCTATATTCTACGGAATTCTTAACCACGACGAGCCAAAGTTCGAACTGCCATACAAAAAAAACGATATCGTCGTGCTGCTCGAAGCCGAAAATTCGAATGGCATCAACGCTATCGCACAAGTGCTTCAAACGATCAGAAGCCTACGACCGGCAACAAATTACGACATCTTACGTCAATTCGTTCAACTTGTCCAACAGCTTCGGAAAAGCTTGGTTAGAGCGACTCGAGGGAATGTTGGGCGATGCTCCTGAATCCGTCAAGCTCAACAGCCTCTTTCGCGCAATGATGACCCACGTAATTATGGGCGTCAATGCCAATGACACATATGACCACATCAAGCGTAACATAATTGATTTCTTCACAGGAACCTACAGCCGCAAGCTGCAACATCTCTACAAACAACACCTTGACGACCGCAAACCATTCGTCGTGCTACGCCATCGTTGCGAATAAGATGCCTGGAGACGTTCCCGGAATGGCACTCAATTCACTATCCAAACTGTCAATTAATAAACTGGCCGACAACGCTGACCGCATGCTGGATCAATCGAAAAACAACTATGCCAGCTGCAGTACGACTAAGCACAAGGACAATCGATTCGAACAATTCGAAAAGTGTCTCGACAAGCTTTACTCAGTAGTCGAAGTAATGCATCCACACAAACGGGCAATGCAACAAGGCCGATATCACGACAATCGTCAACGTCGTGGCGATAACAAGAGACGTATTGGGTGATATAATTCTTGCTGACGACAGCAAAGCGGGAACTGCCATTATGCCGGAACTGTCAATCTGTCATTATCAATCATGTTTCGGCAACGGCGCAAACGGTCCTGTCAATCATGCCAGTGGGACGTTCACAACAATCTAGAAAACGATCGATCTTCGTCGACCGCACTTCATTCGACTGAGGAAACTCGGTTCGTGTAGCCACAAATCAGATTGGCACGATGTTCATGGGCACTTGCAGTGACAAAAGTTTGCTGCCGCTATCTTTCATTATTCATTCAACGTCATACAAATAAAAGAGCCTGACAACCGCGAACGCTACCCCGATTAAAACGTACGGTTAAGGAACGCTACAATTTCGGCTAAACGCTGTCAACAAAGGGCATCCAAGGTGATTCATCGTGGCCAAGATAGCTCAACTGATATTGGCCACTGTTTTCTGTGTGAACACAAGTTGTCAATCAATTGTAGCGACAAAACCGTACAATCAGCCGTTCCTAAAAACGAGTTGTGTAGCCGTAACTATTGTGTAGACCTGTAAACAATGCTCTAGCAATCGCATCCTTGTCGCGCAGTGCCATCAATTCAAGGACTACATCCTTCGTCTGCGCATTGTTGATACGATTCTGGTCAGCTATCGAGGAACTAGGAATCAATGCTTCGGTCACACAACTGATTCAAAATCACATCGTCACGCGTAACTCACCGTGCTTTTTTGCAAGGCCACGAAGACTGTTCGATGACAAACTTCAGGCATCAAAAGATGTACATGCCAATCTCTAACGCACTAGCTTTGTTCAACGAGAAGAATAACTCAATTCACGTTGTCAATAAATGAGACGGCGGATTGCGACCTTGTGTCGACTATCATCATCTCAACATTCGCACAGTGCCCGATCGTTATCCCATGCCGAACCTCAACGACATCACCAACGAATTATTCTGATGTCGAGTCTTTAGCAAGCTGGATTGCGCCAAAGTGTTCCATCAGATCAACGATAACAGCGGAAGATGCCGAAAGGACAGTTATCACAACGCTATTCGGTATGTTCATTTACCACAGCATGCCATTTGGTCTGAACACTTCACAAACGCTCCAACGTCTGACGGATCACAATTTCCGCGTTATGCCGTTCGTCAAAACGTATATTGATGATATTCGCGTGGCGGGTATCACCGACGACAAACATCGTGATCATTTCAACCCCGCATTTGCACCTATCAACAAATATCAACTCAATATGGAACGAGCCGAATGCAAATGCTGCAAGCCGACAGTCGAATTTGGCGGTGTCTAAACATCTACTGATCTAGATATCAAAGTATTTCAGTATCTAAGTATCTAGATTCGTCCACTCGTGGGTAATATTGATGCGATCAGTCAATTGCTACAACCAACAACATCAAGCGAGTTTCGACGATCCCTCTATCTCTGTGGTTTTACCACAGTTTCATTGAATGGTGCTCCCGATTCGCCGAGACGGTCACCAATCTGACGAAAACGGTGAAATCGAACAAAGCATCGAACATTTCAAACTCAGCGAAAATGGAATGCACAGATGATGCCAAACCTTCGTTGCGTACTGTAACGCAATAGATTGTCAAGAATCCACTCCTTGCTTATCCGCAACGTGATGCTTGAATTGCCCTCACGAACAAAACATCGAATCAAGCCGCTTGTGCCATTTTGAATCAAATTCTCAACGGGGACCTGCACTCAATCGTTCTTTTTCCAAAGTTCAGCGACAGCGAACGAAGGAAGTCAACGTTTAGCATGAGCTTCTAGCGATTTTACTCAGCCTGAAATAATTCGACTGCTACATTGGTCATCAAGTGACTCTATGCACAAACCATAAGCCACGTGTCTGTTGCTTCAACATAACTAATCTGAGCCATGAACAGTGGTGATGACTGTTGTATATATCCGAATTAGATATTTACGTTTAGACTAGACATTGGTGCCGAAAACATCATCATCGACTGCCTTTCGCGCACGACGGTTGCTGCAGTTCAAGCGACACCGACGATGTTTTCGCATGAAATCTCAGATGGTCAAATCCATGGTCAACATCTGCACACGGTTTTCAAAACAACACCGTTGCCAATCCTACGATCGTCTGTCAACAGCAACAAATCTAATACCATGACAAGGGTCGTTCATTCCTGCCGACCATTTTGCAACTATGTGTATATGCCTGGTCTCATAGCCTCTCACATGCAGGTTGCCGGCCGACGTTGGCTATGATTTGCAGAGAGCTGCATGTGCGGCGGGTATGAGAAAATACGTTCGCGAAACGGTCAAAACTTACGAGGATAGTCAAGCTGCGAAAATCAGCCGCCATACAAAAACGCCAATCGATCGTCGACGATTCCACAGCTCAACTCTGCTCTGCGCCGATGCAATAACCGATATGGTCCCAACAACAATCAACTCCATAAATCGGTTCGATTCACCGCGGATTGAATTCTTGGATTCGAGCTCCGCTTGTCTCGAGCACGAAACTTTAGTTTACTTCAATGAATTATATTTATGATTAATTGGAAATTGTTTCAAGACTGGTACTATTTTCTGAAATAGGTGTTAGCAAAATTTTCATAACATATTATTTTGCCTATATATGCAAACCCATTTTGGGCTTTGCAGAGCTGTTGGATATTCTGTCGTTGCAGTCAGTCAGGAACGGCAATTTCGTCAATTATATTTTATATTTAATAAATGTTTTGTTGATCTATGGTTCGTCCGATAAACGAAGTAAGACCAACAGATCTTACAAAATTGTGTTTTATCTCTAATTCTTTATACATTTCAACATGGTTAAGTCATATTTCTGTATGAGGCGAAGCATTTGAAATAAAAATGAATACTTCATTCAAAATGTGTGTACTTATTAACTGATTAAATAATTAAACTCATTTCATGTTTCATGTAATTCATAATAATAATAAGACATTTACAAAACGATTTTTCACGAAAACGTTACAAGAGTAATTTAGTGCAAAATTATAACATGACACCAATCTAAGTTTACCATAACAACGCAATTTTGACGCACAAAATCTATATTTTCCGTTTATTTTGTTATTTCGAATCCTGCAATTGAACTTCTTTCTGTAATACATTTAAATTTAAGCTGCATTGCCAAGAAAACTTTGCCTTGCACTGTAGCAGCGATGGGAAAAGCTTAATAATTCAGATCACAGCTAAGCTAGCTTACAACTTTATACTAAGTGCCAACTAAATTATAACGACTTGGCCAGCTGCCGAATACTTGTCATTACGAGTAAAGCTAGTGGTTATAATTAAAGAAGCTTGTTTGAAATCGAGCAGCGATCGGCAACTTAATTTAGATTACAACTAAGCTAGCTTCCAACTTTTCACTTTACAGTAAGTGTCATATAAAGTAAACGACTTGGACAGCTGTGGAATACTAGTCATTACCTGTAAAGCTAGAGGTTTTAATTAAAGGAAGCTTGTTTGAAATCGAGCAGCGATCGGCAACTTAATTTAGATTACAGCTAAGCTAGCTTAAAACTTCACACTTTACAGTAAGTGTCATATAAAGTAAATGACTTGGCCAGCTGTGGAATACTAGTCATTACGAGTAAAACTAGAGGTTTTAATTAAAGAAACTTGGTTAAAATTTGCTGTCGAAGATGAAAACTATTGATCATAACAAAATTTTGACAGATTAATACAAAATAGTAGGCTTCATATTCCGCAGATGAATTATTTAAAGCTAGCAATTTATCAAATAACACGCATGCTGATAAGGTTTAGTTTTGGTAGGTATTCGCATCGGGGCGCCATGGTTTTAGCTCTGCGCTGGGTTATATTCCCTGTTGATTAATGTTTTGGGCATGGTTAAGTTTGCGTTATCTCTACTTGCAGTAAGAAATTAGTAGATATAATTTATCGTAGATATAGAATCGCATTGAAAGCAGTAGCCTTCATATTCAATATATAAACCCAGCAATTTATCAAATAATACGCATTCTGAAGCAAGGTTTTGTTTTGATAGACATTCGCATTGGGTCGCCATGAATTTGTCTTGCGCTGTGTGAAATTTTCAGCTGGTAACTGTACTGACCACGGCTAAGGTTGCGTTTCTCTACATACTGTAAAAGATATGTGGATATAGTATGTCGTAGATACGGCATCAGGTTGAAACATATCAACCCGACCCTGTAATAAAGCGATAATTGACTATCAATAAATTGGAATTATGATTTTTAATTAGGCTGTGTGTAGGTTCTCAGTCACTGTTTTATCGAACACTACAGAGGCTCCATGGCGAAGCCATGACCCATCTAGACTATATCGTTTGCAGGTGTTTCTGCTTTCGAGTATCTACTCGTTCAATGTACCATAACCTCATCCTGTCAATTTAAAATCGACCCGACTAGACATAATTCGAACATGGCCCAAAGCCATTGCGGTCTCTAGTTAGCTACACGGACCAATTATATATAACGAAAAATTGAACGACTTTTAGAAAGCACCAACACCTGTATGGTAATATAAAATCTGCGATCTGCATCTTGACTCATTTGTAATGTAATCTTGTATCCAAGTTGAGTTTGCCTCAAAATTCTCAGCAGCCTAAAACATATAATAATAATAAAAACATTTGTAACGTGCCTTGTTCGCCGAAGCATGACAAAAGCGCATGATAATAAACGTCAGGTAAAGATGCCATGTTATAAACAATTTATAGTCATGCAGCCGGGAACAAATGAGTTTTCCGCTTAGATTTGAACTAAAAAGTAATCTTGAGAAATAACTCAATATTTTTGTCTGATATTAACGGCTGGATTAAGCTTCCGCCACTTTTATATCTAGTAGTTTCAGTCACATACAGATTTTAAGGTTAAATTTGTAAAATGAACAAAACTGTATTCTCCCTGGGAATACTTTGGTTTGCGCTCTTAGCAGCGCGTAGTTGTTAGAATAGATTTCGTCGCTATATGCCTAGGTAAGACATAAAAGTTCTGTAACATTAAAAGGTTTGTGTTCTCGATACGATCATAGGCGACTTTTAGTGAATTTCTTTAAGTCGCTTATAACAAAGCCTTCCATTGTACTTTGGTAATTACCACGGTCAGCGAACCTTGGTATTTCTTCCTGTATGGCGGCACGTTTTTGTCACTCTATTGAACTTTCAACTTATTATATATCGAAGCGCATATTAGGGAAGTCAAAGTTTGAAGTATTGCGACGTGTATCTTTGTTTATGGTATTTATGACAATATGTGACATCCCGTATATCTCACAAATTTTTTAAATTTGTATGTGACTTCAGAAAATCTTTTCACGCTCTGCGATGGGTAAACTTGGTACCCCAAGCTTTGAGGAGTGGGCGGCTAAACAGGTAGTTGGATTTCAACCGACCCCACCCCTCAAAAGTTGGGGTAGACATATCTTCCTAAACCTTGGGAAGAAGGTCCGAGCTACCTTAAAACGGGGAGTCTATGTATGATGACCCACCCCCGAAATATGGGTGAGGCCGAAAACGCTCGCATCATTCAACACTGATTTACTCGAACTGAGTAAATGAGCTCAGCGAAGTGTCATCCTCTTTCCTTACACATGCTTGGTATTATGGATTTATCAAGTATTACTTTTACCTGTGATACCCCAAACATTTACTATAATCCAGCGGTGCTGCGGATATCCGCATGAGTACAGTGACGGCGTACTACTATTAAATTAATTAGGTACTGGCGCTACAAAGCAAAGAGATTGAACTTTTCCTTTTTTGTCAGATATTACTACTTCTAGAGATCAGTAACAACTAAAGCTTGACCGAGATTTCATAAAAATAATAATATTGCTTATATTTTGTGAACCCGGCGTGAACTTTTGCATAGAGTTACGAAAGACAGCTCGAGTTCTATCCACGCTCGACCCGCGAATTCGCAGGAAGTAAAGTAATGTCTCTTTTAGCCTAGCGTAAACAGCATAGTTGTAGGTATAACACGAGTGCTATTAGAATGTGGTGTAGTGATAGCGCGCTAGTCTGACAAGCAACAGGTCCCGAGTTCAAGTTCTGGCTGGGCCATCGTGATATCTACCGTTCATAATTTCTTTATCATTTGTATACACCTTGCACTCAGATAAACAACTAAAAAGCTCATGAACAATAGTATCAATACACCAATGGTCTACCAAACAATGAAAATTAATTCTGAATTAATTTTTCATTATCGCTTGAAAAAATACGATTACTCATAAACTTATCAATTTCTTCCACTTAGAAAGAAAGTGTAATCATATCTGATAAAATAGAACGGGGTTTGTTCGATTTCACTTGTTAATTACGTAGCTAATAGTTTATGTCCAAAGCTATAAATGTATAAATATAAACAAACTGGAACAAATAAAATCAGTTGTAGAAAAGTCAGTTGCCGCACATCGGAGTTTGACCGTCTTTTCTTTAAAAGAAATGTGTCACCTCAATTTACAACTTCAAAGCTTAAAAAAATGAAAAATTCTACAACATGTTCAATTATTGTATTGTTATTAAATTAAATGAGTAAATTAAATTTCCCAGCGCTTTTGCAACGCTATCAGCGAAAAGGGCGGTTTATAAATAAATACCTTATTATTATTATTTAATTTTTATAGCGGTTTGATTTTTGTTTTTCGAACAGTTGATTTTGAAAATTTTATAGAGTCGACCGTAGCTGTTTATGTCTACTCAACTCGCATAAAAGTCTGCAACTGCATGGGACAAACTGCTATGAGTATACTTAGCGCCTACGTCCTGCGAATTTCTAATTACCCTGAAAAATTGACCTTATTGTATTAGAAAAAACACAACAAATCAGTTTAATTCCATATGCGGAAGCATAGCTATGTTTTGACATATAAATTTAATAACTAAAGTAACGTGGTCGTACAGAACAGCCAGTGAAAGGTGAATCTGGTAGACCCCTTAGGATTTGGTTAAACCTTTTATAAATCCAAATCTGACGTTTATAACGAGGATGCTAATTATTTGAACCTGATCTCAAGAATTAAACTATTCTTTTCACTTGCAAATCATTTACTAAAATCAATTTTCATTGATGTAATGGTTGATTTTGTATGATGCTCGCGTTATCGTCGCGTGCTCATGGGGCGATTTTCGCGCCAGCCTTTTTTCCGCTTTTTTTCCAAATTCATCGCCAACTTCAGTATAGCTTACTATGAAAATAAATTTTTAATTACCTAATAAGTCCCATCGGTACTCTTGATAAGGAAACACAGATTTGTCCAGCCTACAAGCGGTGCCCGCTATTGAAAATATCTATGTCCAATTCGAGCGGTCTTGGACTTGGTCTGTGTGGAGGCCCACGGTTCTAATATTGATGTCGCTGGAGATCCTTGGTGACGCTGTTCATCGCTATGATAAATAATAGCGGGAATATCGCTGACCTTTTATGTGCTCAGACTATGGCTGCGGAGTCTTTCGTAGTCCCGGCGGCTGTTCGCACAGCACTCTTTGTGTATGCGAATAGCAGTTGCAATCAGGGTGCCAGTTCTTCTGGGACTCAGTGTTGCGTGCCATCTGACGTCGTGTGGTGCCCGATCGAAAGCCTTTTCCAAGTATAAGTTTAAGAAAACCGGCATGCAGTGGTTCCAAAAACAATCCTTTTTTATATTCGCGACATATTGCACATGTGTAAAGGTCGTAAATAGAACCCGGTTTGAGGTCGAGCACTAGCCTGTGATTTGTTATTCCTTAACGAAAGTCAAGAATAAGTTATGGTCCAGCAGGTGAGATTATATTTTCATGAATTATTCATGATGTATATTGCGCATAATTAAACTAAATAACCAATTGTTTGAAACTATTTTGCTGCGAAATTTTTCCTTTCGACCCATTCCTTGACGTCATTATGTTCATATTGTATGCATCACTCAATCGTTAGAAAGTATGTTGAGAAATGTTTGTGTTATTTACAATTAGTGAAACAGGTTACCATGGAAATAGTTCTTTTGGCTGCTGAAATGTAACCTTCGATCTGAAAGTAATAACAATGCAAATGCTTATAATGCTGCAAACTCGCTGAAAAAACCAGATTTAAGTATTTTTGTAAGAATATATACTTAAAGCGACTCAAATATTTTATAAAAGGCTTAAAACCAAGAATATTGATAAAAAATATACCCATTTGTGTCTCTATGTATTCCGGGTATTTCACGGTATTAGCCACATAATTTAGTGGTTAATTACTGTAGTTCCCCTAGCTTTTTATGCATCTGGTTTTTCTATTCACTGCTGTACATGTTCAGTTTTGTCCATGTTAGCATGTGTACATATCAGCCGTCAAGGTATGCCGATCGTTCCTATTCATGTTCGTGTCCTGAAGTGTAAAAATTGGACCATGTTGATATTCTCATTAAAAAATGGTTCATCTGAACTAAGTTGACGTAGATTTACTCAAACAAGAATTAGCTGTTTTGTATAAATATTTTATCCTGGCAATATTGTATATATCTAAGTATAGTCAGTATATGTGCAAATGCCAATTTTTATTAGGGTTATGAGTTTAATCGTAACTGTGGCAGTGCCATATTACTGTTATGCGGATTGGTACCACGTTTCCACATATATTCGCATCAAAAGCGATTTGTTGCATAAACTTTTATCCAACAATTACGTATTGTGCGGTGCGTTTTATGCATGAGTCTACTTTAGGTGCGCACATCTGGGTTGCTCGTTTGTCAAATCTGCTCGCGATCATAAAAGCGATGAACTCAAACAAATCACCATTTTCCTTATGCACGCGTACACGATTTGCGATTCGGCAACGCGTGGGCGCTGTTCACAGTCACTTTTTTGGGATTTAGCATTTTCCTGACCGCGTATAAATGAAATGCTCGTATGCTTCAACACACAAATAGACTGCGAACATAGCTATCTCATTCAGAATATCATTTGATGAATGCGAACAAACCTGCCAAATGAACAATTGTGCGCGAACGCAGATTGCTTTCGTACATTGCAAAGCTCATGTTCATGTTTATAAAAATAATACCAATGGCAAAAATATGAACAGGAATTTTTGCGTAAATTCATGATTTTGACTAAAGAACATCCTTGATGTACGCACCTAAAGTGGAATCACGCATTACTCGTGCCACTATAGTTGAGATTTCATCAGTTGCTGACGATTTGTATGTTATATATCATGTCCACCTACAGCAATATATTATGTGGCCATCTATTGCACAGTTAGTGGAAAATCCCAAAGCAACATTCAAACAACTTATTGACAATATCAATGCATATTTTTTAACCTTTCGGTAGGAGACCTTTGGGCTAATTCGATATCTTCTGCGGCGTTTGTTTTAAAGTATTTAATTGACCGACGCACCATAGTTATTTCTGTGCAATTCGTCATAATGAAAGTGTGCAAAAATGAAAGATGCTCGCCATAGTCACCTCCTAATGAGGTCATCAGAATACTCATTCTAAATCAGGTTTTCACATATTTAACGAAAATTGTTTACACTGTTAATAAAATATATATACTTAGCTAGCCACAGTGACATTTCTTCAATGATATTGCGTCTGTCGGTCTAGCATCCGACACGGTGATTGGAGTAGTATTGTTTTATAACAAGAACTAGTTAAGAAAATTGTTCACCCTGTTAATAAATTATATACTTAGCTCTAGCGACACTGAAATTTCTGCAATAGCATTGCTCCTATGGGTCTAGCATTCGACACGGTGATTGGAATGGTATTGTTTTATAACAAGAACTAAGTTAAGATAAAATGTGAAGGCAAAAAAAATTACTGCACACACATCGTATGTTTTTGTAACTGCATAACACCTGCACAAAAATAGCTGATAAATATAATTGTCAATAAGTATTATAAAACATCATAGGTTTCCATTCCATGAGGTTTCAAATACTGCATTGAAAAACACCAGTTTATGCAGCAATGGATCATCAGACTAAGCTTATTCTGTAGTATGGTCGTCGTTTATAAATTGAAATATATCATAAATTCGATATTAGGAGAACACTTTTCGATAAGGTTATATGCATGGTTGGGCCTGATTCCTGAAGTACCATCATCGGAAAATACCGAGGAGGGGGCTCAGCATGTATTCGAAGGGCTGTATCGGGGCCGGTGGCGAGATTAGTAGCGCCTTCGGTACCTATGGATTAGGCGCCATCAGGGGTGATCGGGGCGACCTGCCAGGGTAGTAGTGTGCTTTGCGTTAGACCACACAAGCTTCCCTCCTATGCGCATTTATGGCCTATGATAAATGTATAGGTACACAGTAGGCGCGCAGGAGCGCAGCACGCGGGGAGCACCTCCCTCACGCTTCGAGGAAAAGACACCGTAAGATGCTCTCCCCTCATTTGAGTGGCGTATAGGTGTAGGCACAGTATTTAGTCATATCCTTTCGCAAAGACTCTGGCACAATTCGAACATGTGTTTACAACATGAAAATAATGTAAATTATGTGCACATATATTGTATAACATTGTAGCTCACTAGTTTTCGAATAAAGTCCCATAATGTGCATGTAACGAATCGGTACAAAATTGGTATTTTTTATATTTCCTGAGCTTTTTTGGAACAAATTTGTTTCTATTCTGTCAAGAAATTCACTGATGGTCATAACAATAAATGAATAGTTTTATTGATTTTAAACACGTTCTCGTATTTTTATGCTATTCGGTCTCCCGTTTGTAGCTTTTAGTAGAGTTGAACGTATTTTGCAAGCATTAAGAATGTGGCTTTTGTGCTTTCAAATGTATATATATTTGAACGTATTAAAACCCAAATTCATAGTCCTTGCAAAATACGTCAACTCTACTAATATACATATATATTAGTAGAGTTGACGTAATTTGCACTATACATATATATATACACTAATATAATATACATTATACTAATATAATAATATGCTAATATAATATGTATACATTTGTTTATGGACAAGACTCCTATTCCACTTCGTACTATTTTGTCTATATATTAAGCCAATTGAATTATTACTCGCGGGTGGTTTCATCGAGCATTGGCATTTGGGCCCTGATCATGCGCTACATCTGGAATCAGTTGACGCTCCAAACAACGGATTGGTAGAGGTGATAGACAGTCGGTCTTCCACTGGTCGACATTGTGTCGGGTGATCAAGCTTGGATTTCCAACGAGCATTTGGTGGAACAGTCTCATGTTCTGACAACACAGCCAGCGAACTTGTTTAAAATCGAACGAAGTATTTTATACCAAAATGAGTTTAAGTTGCGTTTGTCATCAAGGCAAAATACAATATTGTTAGGTCATTATTTAGTAACCAGCACCTAATTATTGGTATTCATTAACTCAGTATTGTGAAACTTACGCCATGGTTACGCGCAACGAATTAACATTTCCTTACTGTGCAATCGTCATTTTCAAATAATATATTAAAATAGCGGTAACCTTGAAATAGAGTTAAATCATGGGAAGGAAAGCTAAAGCTTTGGAAAGAAAAAAATATGTTTCACTTTGAGCGCTATTTTTGTGACGTAGTTTAGTCCAAAGTTAAAATGAGTAGTTGAAATTTGTATGTTGATACATGTTTAGTAATTTCATTGTGCGCAGTGCCGCAAGTGAGTATAATTTGGCTTGCTACTATATAATGTTGCATCAATGTGTGGCGGTCCTTCGAATGAATCGGGTGGCGGTGCCTCGACACAAAGGAATCTGGATAACCCCCCCAGTCACTACTGTCGCGAAACGATTGGTTGACAATGCCACGTCAATCAGTTATATATGCTGTCAAAGCCTGATTGGTTGATCTTTGACTACGTGTCACTAAATTTGCTGTAAAACTCTTATTGGATATTTTCTTGATTTTCCTGTATGTAAACCACGAATTTGTAAAATAAAATCATTATTGTTCAGTTACTTTTACATCGGCATCGACTTAGTAAAACTAGATCCGCATCTACATTTGTTGAACCCAAAAGGTTTTGTTCATGTTCTGTTTTTATTGTTTTTACTTTGCTGCATCGCTACTTCGTCGTTAGTTTTCCTGTTGTGTTCCTGCCGAGATTGTTTTTCCGGCGATTCCGCCAACAGTCTGCCGAACACGAGTCTAGTGCACGCCATAAGACAACGGGACGAGCAGATGCATGCAAGCTTATAGCAGTACATAACATAAATCGAAATTTTAGTCATACCATATGGAAAAAAATTGCTATTATTACTACACGCGTGGTCGAGTTATAGATGTCGCAACCAAATAGTGCATTTTAATATAGTTGCATGACGCCACACATTTTTAACCGACACTGATCTGGCTTAAAACATGTAGAAATTTTCCAATATCGTATCCCCACAGTTATGTTACACATATTTAATCTTTCTGCTTCAATTCCACTGCAGTAGCCTCAGATGAACTTACGGGACTGGTGAACTTCAGTTGTGTGGATGCGTATTGCGGACAGGCAACAAGACTTGTTGATATAAGGTTTTCGGCAGTCTGAATATGAATTTTCGGTATGCTAATCTCAAGCCCAGAATAAATATTTCATGGATTTTCAAAAGTTTTTAACAGGATTAGGGTCACTGAACTTGATTTTTAGAATATGGTCTGTATTCAGTTGTTTGGTTATATATTGAGTACAGGACACCAAGAATGGTCTATATAAGTTTTTTGTCTACATACGTTGGTTTTGCTATCTATAGGCCAGCACAAGTACTTGATGATTTGTAAGTTGTTTTCGAGGGTTTAGGGTCGACGAGGTTTTAGGATTTTCATTGCATTCAGGGTTCAAGAAGTTTTAGAGTGGTATGGGAGTAACCGGAATTTCGGTTCCGGCGAAAATCGTGTTCCGGTTGCGGTTCCGGCAAAGGGCAAAAACCATACCGGAAACGGAATCCCGGTATAAAAAGTTTGTTTGAAATTTTCCACGTTTTTGCTTCACCTGTGATCCAAACATATGCAATATATATTATACAATGATCAAGCTCCAATAGAACCAAGCAAATGAAAAGATTAACTAAGCAATTTGACGGCTGAAACGTAAGTAGGGCACATAATTTCAGTTGGAATTTTTCATAATAACCTGCAGGAGCTTGTTAACAAATCAAAGCCACGTCGATGCTTGTAGCATCTATTTTACACATCCAGAAGTCTGTGGAGTACGTTTCAATTAAACCGGTCCAACTTGGTAACAGAGTACGGCTTACGCAGAAGTACTTAGGGTATGCTTGGCTAACATAAATTGCTTCAACAACCAGCCAATGCGCTTGTAAACTTGGTAAATCAGTCTAAATTGAAGTAAACTAACGTTATCTGCAACGCAGCTAGAAACTGCTTTCTTGGAAAAGAACTGTATTTATTGAAACTGTGCGAGCAGCATCACAGTGTGTCTCATTTATAGCATTCTGATTAGAAAGTTATCATCACTATCATCTAACTTACGGGCACTGTTTGTCCAAAACTTACGGGCACTAGCCTAAACAGTGTCCCTGACCACTGATCAGAAAATTACCTTTTATCTATTATTTTCTCTTATAATCATATAAACCAATAATTTCAAGTTTCCTACAGAAGAACATGTAATAAACGTATGTGTAGTAAAGGAAGGCAACTGGAGACAGAGCGAAAGTGTGTATTCTACGCTCCAAGCTTTGTAAGCATATTCGATTTGACGCAGTATACGCAATGGTGTATAGTGGAAGGCATTTTTTGCTTTGGGTGTCCAAAAATCGACATATTTGATCAATAAATACATATTATTAGCTTCCTCAGTCTCTTTAAAGTTTCAGAAAGGCAATAATACCACCGCAATACATTAAGTTTAATGTAAAAGTTATTTTTAATGCATTTTAAATCCACTATACCTTGATTTCTTCCTTTGTATGTTTTATTATATATAAATTTCGACGACCAAGTTCCGGATCCGGTTTAAATGGACGGTTCCGGTTGCTGGTTCCGGTTCCGGTTATTCCCTGAGTGGTATATATACATAAAACACAACCTGTTACAGGTGATTAACCTAAAGACCTTAAAAATGAAACCACGCTCATTCTGTTTCACCCTCGATTGCGACATACTAATTACTTTCATGGACTTCAGTGGCGGCATAACTTCTAATAATATATCGATAATTGTTGGATTACTGACTGTATTAATCTTCAATCTGCAATTAATTTTAACGTTTCGTTTTTCATAAATTAACGGTATAATTGACGGAGGCAAGACGAGCCACCGAAGGTGGCGAGTCGCAGCCGGAGGCGTACATTTAACTTTATATATATCAATATACTAGACCCAAAATTTCAATTTTCTCTGTGACTTTTTTTTGTTTGTCACAGACAGGTCTGCAGGTTGAACGCCTGGGCCGATTTTAGAAATTTTTTTTCTTCGTGTTGCATATTCTCTTGCGAAGTGCCCTTTCATTGAGCACTTTTTTCTACGAAAATTGCTTTGTACTCAAAATTAAGCAAATGTTGCTCAAACATAGGGATTTTTGCCATTTTTTCAGCTTTTTCACCGCATCTCGACAACCGTTCTTGCTATTTCGGCGATTTTTTTACATAAAATGTATTTTCACGTTTTCTAAACAGCTGTATATAGCTGATTGACGTATTTCATCTCTTTTCTTAAAAATTAAGCAAATTCTCTTAAAATTGACTTAGGGAAACCTAAGTTCATCATATCTCGACAACCGTTCGTGCTATCTCGGTCATTTTTTGACATAACATGTACCTTCACGTTTTCTAAAAGACTGTATACGAGTGATCTACTTACCTTTATAAATTCTCTTAAAATTAAGCAAAGTCTCTTAAAAATGAGTGAAAAATTATTAAGTGTGTTATAACTTTTGAATGACTCGGCCGATTTGGACTAAATTTCATTGATGGGTACAACTTGATAGATGTATTGTCATTCTACTGTATAAATAACTAGACGTTTTCATGTCTTCCTCTTATTATTGTTACCAAAGATGTTAGAAATTCCACAAGCTGTATGCACTATTCACGCCGTTGTTAACCACCATGCCTCCGTCACCCACGTTTACGTGTTACTAGTTATATCAAAAATATATTGATTTTTAGCAGCTCAATTAAACACGTGCAGATATCTGATTTAAGTGATTTTGTGCATAACCTTCGATACATAATAATATATATACTGGCGAGGTTTTAGGTTTTTCAGTAAGTTCAGGGGTTCAGAGGGTTTTATTGTGGTATATGTATCACACACGTCATGTTACACAAAATAGTAATTTAAGCATGAAACCACGCCCGCTCCGTGTCACCGTCGCATGCGAGATACTAGCGGTTGTCTGGAGAAGTCGGTATTCTACCAGTTTTCAATTTTGGGTGAATTTGTATTTCAAGTGATGTAACAAACCATAAAACCATATTGTTATTCTGACCAAAAAGGTAATTTTGAACACAGTGTGTCGATTACTAGGCGTATTATCCTATGTGAAATGCTCTATTTAAACAGTATATATATGTAAATGTTTGTATAATATATATCTACCATTTTGCATTAACGGACTTGGGGCGCCTTCATGTGCAATTCATGTTCTATCTTGCCATGAATTTCTCTCCTCTACTGCTTCAGCTATGATCTTTATGGCTTATTTCATATGTGGTCTATACTGGACATCACGGTAGTGTTTGTGGACCCTATTCCATGTTATAGCAGTGATATATTATAAATATGCATATATATATAAATATATATATTTAGTATTTTTATATTTATGTACATGTAATATCGACGTGACGCTGCTGCACTGCGCACTTCCCAGACGCAATGCCCATACGACCCCGGCTATCGTGACTTCAAGGGCGGACCTGATGGGTTTCAATCACGCGAATGTCTTTTCCCACGCGAGTCAGGCCCAAGAAATGACGGAGCTTAGCAAGCCGCAGGAGCGCTTCACAGGATGTGTTCTGATCCTGCCGGACGGGTTGCGCACGTAGTCTACGAGGTACTACCTTTGAGGTCCCCAGGGAGGTCGGCTCCGTCACCTGCTCACAGGCCAAAGAGACCGTACCACTATTCCCTCTCCACGTCTAACCCGGGAAGTATCAAATTCTTTCTAACTTTCTAAAAAATGGGCAATTATTTGGTTTTGTTTTAGCCAGTGGCCCCCACTAGGGTCCGACAAATCCCTAGACGTTTAACGTCGGATCCGCGCGTATCTAATTTCCTAGTTTGGGTGCTCAGCGTGGGTCTAAAATTTTCTTTTCTAATGAGTCGCACCAGTTGTACCTATACAACAACAATGATTAATAAACTAATTTGTAATCGGCGAGTCACGCTCAAGTTTGCTTCTTCGATGCGCGCGTCAAACCTGAACGTGGGTCGTCGATCGGGGTGACGGATTTCAAACCCCTTCAATTCCTATCGCTACAGTGGGTCAACAAAACACTTACACAATTCGGGTTTTCAGCG
This sequence comes from Trileptium ribeirensis, assembly GCA_030248225.1. Classification (NCBI taxonomy): domain Eukaryota; kingdom Metazoa; phylum Nematoda; class Enoplea; order Enoplida; family Thoracostomopsidae; genus Trileptium; species Trileptium ribeirensis. The sequence goes on along the minus strand of JASANE010019885.1, from coordinate 34,907 downwards.
AGCATTTATTGATGAGTTACACAAAAATTTACGGGTACGCGGACAGATACTTATTGTACGGGCAGATACAATAGCGTTATGTCACATTTATAGCACGCTAATACGTAACAAGCAGAGCATCGGTTGGGGAGGGTCGCGGAGTCATCGCCTTTTTCATGGAACTCACACAGCTGAGTCAAAACACGGCATATACTGTGAAGCCTTATCTTATGACAGCTGCGCTTACCTTACTCATGGAAAACAGTAGTGGGTGAAGTTGAGATTAGTACTAATGGGTGCTACGGTTAGTTATCGACATCATGAAGGCGCCATCGAAGTAACTAGTGGCTCAGTACTACATTCGCTGACAATGTGGGGTACTCCGATACACAATAGGTTCAGGTAAGCGAAAGGCGGAACGAGGCGGGGATACGGGGATGAGCGTGCAACGGGACGTTTGCGAGACTTCATCTTGCTCATGCAAATCACAAACTTATGGTACATAATGATCAGGTAATTGAATTCGCAATTAATAGCAATGCGGTTAACTTATGACAACAAACACAATAATGGATACAACAATGCTTGAGGATATCATGACAAGAGTATGTAATATTCCTTGGTACGACTCCTAAGTGTTTTTCTAAGTGTGCGACAACGGTACGCTACAAGATTTTCTCCTACTCGCATACATACATACAATCCTTTGGGTGACCATGTAAAATCTGTAATGAAATGTCCAAAGACTCTACTTAATTTTGATGCTCGTTCCCTATTAGATTATTTTATGAACACAACAGCAATAAGGTCTTAATTAACCGAATTCTTCGATCCAAGTCACTAACAGAACAGACGTTTCAAATACGCCAAAGTGCGTTACAACAGCAGGAAAAGGAACGATCAGGCGGACTGGCCTTTCGTACAACTTACGGGGTCCCGGGAGGATGAAGTCGGGACACGAACTTTGAGCTTTTCCTAACGAAATTTTGGGTTCCACTTTACTATGCGGTTGTCCCTATGATTTTAACTAAAACAGATACGACTGATGGCGAGGCCTCGTAGGCCCTCGGCATGACTCTAATAATACTGAAACCTACTTTGATGTTACTTGGAAAGCGTGCAAAAATGAGCTCAATTTCGTACTAATGTTTAACGGTTATTTCGAGCAAACTCTGCTCGACGAATCGGGGCAGTGAACAAAGGCCCCGGTTGACAGGACAACCGTAGCCCATTTCATGCTGGAAGGGGCACTCGGTTTGAGTCTTTAAATCGTTCAATGCCTGGTTTCCTCTCCTAAATTTACGTATATTCTGAGTTAAGACTGGGGGGGGCTTTCGATGTCTAATACTCACTATTCTGCCAGCCTTTCTCGACTAGATTTTGCTCTGCGGCTGGGCTTGACCTCCGGTGTCGATTTCCTGGGACCGGGTCAACGGTCCTCACAAAAATTGGTCGGTCGGGCCGAGACCCGATAGACCCGACATCGCGTCTAGCGACGTCGTCAATTTTATTCCTACAAAACTTTACCACTAGCTGGGAAATTTACCAACTCTGGTAAACTTGATACTGCTGCTACGGTGGCAGTGTATAAGAATTTCGCGACTGCGATGCAGTCGTGCTGCATTGATGATTGTACTCAAGGGAGGAAAACTGAACTGTAAACTCAGAAACTTGGAAAATGTGTGTAAACGCGAGACCAATACCTATCTGTAAAACTGTACATGCTGTGGCGAAAGCTACAAATTCAACGAAAAACCTGAGCGGCTTTTGCGCTGCTCGGGTTTAAATTTATCCTAACTTTTGACCGGGCCACGGCTTGGCCGGGCTTACTAACTCAAACGGGAGGCCTGACGGGCCCCTATTGGCACAGTAAAAATCATCGAGATTCCTGGAGAGAATTTTGTTTGATGAACATTTCCAATTTCAGGTGGGGGGCGGACCCCTATCGGGTCGTCGGGTTTGTAATTCCGACCTGCTAAAATTAAATTTTATGGTACCATCCAAAAGTAGACATACTTGCGAAGAAACTGCCAGAGTTTCACCGGAATTCCTGGAGGAGTTCTTAGAATGTTTTACTTTTAATCCTAATTTCACGTTTTGATGGTGTTATGCCACTTTAAGGCCGTCGGGTTTCGGTTTCCGACTCGAAATCGACATGTTTTAGGCTCCTATTCGTCACTAGACATTACTACGAAGAAACTACCAAAATTTGAATAAAGTTCCTGGAGTAGGTCCTAAGATAATTAAATTTACATATCTTGCTGGAAACACGCTCCTTTTGGGTCATCGGGTTTATGTTTCCGATGTAGTATTTAGACGTTTTGAATGCCAAATCGATAGCTCGGGTCCTCCTCAGGATCCATATAGAATTTCGACCAAATTCCTGGGACAGTTCTCTAGATAAACTAAATTTCCTATTCTAGCAGGGGCGAGCCGTCACGCTCGCGGGACATTATGTCGGTGTAAAGTTTTAATGGTTGCCTATAGCGTTATTAACCTATTTCTGATGCGTATTCCGGTCCTATCCATGTAAAGCAATCCACAAATGACGAATAACTCCGATCAACAAAAATCAGTATAACTGGACGGACTCTCGTCCAGGTAAAATCGTAAAACGCATAAAATCCTGAAAGCCACCTTTGGCAAATCTTAAATAAACCAGGCTCGTTCGTGTATGGCCGTGGATGATTCGGAGTTCCAATGGCAATTTTCGACTCAAAAGCAGTTTATTTAACCTCGGTCGGCTCAAAGGATAATTTTTCAACGTCCTAACTCGACTCAGGGAATCAGGTAAAAGTACTCGGCGCGAGTGTCGCGCTTGTTTGTGTCCTAACTCAATGACCGAGGGAGGTCCAGTGCGACTTCGACTTTTCCACTGCATCAAACGGCTTCCTAAACACGGCTACGAGTCGGCGGGGCGAGCTAGGGCGGGCAGGCCTATCATGTAAAACCAAGTATGGGCAGGGAGTCCAAGGAGGCTTAGCATTATTTCTAATTGACAAACACTCTCGCTTCTCATTGTTCCGTTACTTCTACAAACTCAACCTAACTAGCCCCCACGGGCACTACATTCCTAAGCTAAACCTCCCTGCCCATACTTACAGAGTCGATTCCTCTACGTCGTCGTCCATCGCCCGTCCATCCACACGACCAAAACGAGAAAGCCAAGAGTAAACCAATGAAAGCACAATTAAAACTAATCCATAATAAGCGCCAGAGTCGGTCTGCAAAACGACCGAACTCTGCGCTGTCGAAGTCGGACTGAACGCTGTTCTGTTTATGCGGTCCTACTTTTATACTCCGAGTTTTAAATTTTTGAAATTTTGAACTTCGGACCGTTAGAGTGCTTATTCAGCACTTTTGGTCCGATTTCTGATTCAATCTTGCTTAATTAAAACAAACAGTCTTATCGGTCCGATTTTCGATAAATTTCGGACCGATTTTATACGAAATCTTATTCAATTAAACCAATACTCTTATCGGTCACATTCCGATCATATTTTCGGAAATTTGGTGGCCGAATCTTACTTAATTAATTTGATTTATTACTTTATTTACATCAAGCTAATATAAAATTTACTTAAAGTTAATAAGAACTTACTAGAAACTTCTAATAAAATTCAAACCATAATGTAAACCTAGTCCCGTAACTCAGGAGTCCAGCTTGTTTACCCACGTAACGCTCGTACTGTATACGGCGACTCTAATATCGGAATGTCTAAGAAGCATACTAGGTTGCTGCTCCAACTTGCTGATAAGAAGCTTGTCAGTTAACTTAATATAGAACTTATATAAAATTGACACCAACCCCGGCTTGATATCAAACAATTGCGGCTGCTAATAACTGTCCAAGAACGGCACTATTGACTTCACGAAGTTATAACGTGCTGCAAACTTTATATTATTTTAAATTAATCTAAGTTATAAACTAGACAGCTTTCATATAAATCCTTCCAAACTTTCTACTGACTCTACAGGGTTTTAATGCTGCCTTTATACAAATCTCGTTTAGCAGCTAATATAAAATATTGTCTAGTGACATCCGTTATATACGCCTTATTAACCCAGCACTCTATGGACAGCTAAACAGCTAGCAGTATTACAAACAGAGACTCCAGTACATATACACAGATAACTCGAATTAATTTATATAAACTTAATACCAGCTTGGTTGTTGACTTAATAAGCATAGAAGCTGGTGGTTGTACAGGGTCAAGTGTCCACGTCAATATACATTAATACTGACTTGTTTATAAATTTTATATTAGTTTATATTTTGGGGATTGGGGTTAGACGACACAGATTAAGTAAACAACTAAAAGAAAAGAGGGCGAAGGGTAAAAAAGAGGGTGGGGGTCTCTGAGGGATGACCGGAGTGTCAAGACAAACCCGGATTCGGACTCAGAATGTCCGTCCGGTTAAGATGATATGTAACAGGACCGTATTCGGTCTACGGGGGGGGAAATAAGCTCTTGGGGGAAGGTCCATGCCAAATTTTTCTCCGGGTAGGATGTTTAAACGGTTCCCCTGGGTTAGGAGCGCACTTTTCTGTGGTGTTTTATACCTTTTTGAATTCGTCTCGACAAGGGAATTCTAATGAGGGGTGACACGCCTGTCGTGGCGTTACTTTGAAATCTCCATATGGGGTACCTAAAAGTGGGCGTAGCGAGACCCGTCCGGGCTCAAATTAAAGCCTCGGGTCTGGGGATTATAATGATACCTCGAATATACTTTTACGACCAACTGTCGTTGAGTTATTGAATTAAGTGTGTTTCATCAATTTGCGTACCTACACATTCGTTAATAAGTCCGTGGATCCGAGTCGGATTTCCACGAAACCGGTCTCATTCGAAAGACCGTAAAATTATCTATAATAAATGTCGAGTGTCGAATTTTCAAATTCTCAACGGTTCCGGAGTTATGGACCGGAGCCGATATTTTCGACACCAAATTTGCTAAATTTTCCAACTTTTCTTTCTTATCTTAACCAGCGAAATTGAACGCTGGTAGATAATATTTTGTTAAGTTCGACTAATTACCAGTGTAGCGAGCACTGGTAAACTTGATAATTTAGAGTTGGACTTATATTTTCCGAGAAATTTCCTCAATTGCTGTTCGCTTTCGAGCGGACAGCCACATTTTTTGTAGTCCTCATTCGTGAGGACGGTCGTGACGGGTGTCCGTCACGGCCAGTAATTCCTATAAAAATTCGCGACTCGTTTCGAGGTCCTACCGCTCGGGGTAGGGCAATTCCTACGTAGATGCTCAGTCTGGGTTCGGCGAGGGAGTCGTACCGTCCTTAAATTCCCTGCAAATAGAGCATGGCAAGGGTTCACCATGCTCACGTTCTGTGCCTATAAAATATCGATTTAGACGCATAAGAAAAATCCCTAAAATTCCCTCTAGAACATGTCAAATACGTTGCTCTATACAGATCGTATTTCCAACCTAAAATTCATCAAAAATAACGACAAAGTACAGCAAACGGTATACATAAATTCCTGGCCAAACAAAGGCGCTTTTATGGCCTGACCAGTTGAATAACATAGTACAATCATGGTACAAAATAAGCATTATACGGTATACAATGACAATATGGCCGCCTACTATACAACGAACGGCATAACTACGGTATAACATTTAGACATGTGCATATCCGGTTAACAATTCATCCCAATCAGTCTGATAGCTTATGTACCTGAAAATGCATGTGAACAACAATAACGGTTTCACTGATACACGGCTATGTAATACAAGCATGGTAACATATCGAAAATGTGCCTTTATGGCCATCAAACGAATAACAATAACGATGATAACGATGCGTAATTCAAATATATACATATATACGATAATGCCTTTATGGCCAATGATACGACATAAAAATCATGACATTGTCACTAGGTACATATATCGAGGCGTGCCATCGGGGCACTACAACAGATGGATACAAAGAACTGTGTATACGGTTATGTTTTCTCGACAAATATCCATCCCTAAAATAACCATACCGATACCCATTTCGATCAAAACGTCGTCGGCGGTGCGGGCCGAAATACTGAAAATACGAGTCGGTTACATAGCGGGACTCTTTGGATCTGATTATTCCATTTTCTTATATATAGATATATGGTGCGATTGAGTTTGTTCCAATTACGTACGTATATACCTTGATTTTGATTCTGTTCCACTTTTCTACGTATATATCCGATGATTTCCGATCGATCGTAATTATGTGCTTACTTAACCTTATTGCTCTTGCGAGTTATTTCAATTACTAATTTACGTATATACTGCGGTTCAGGATTTTTTGTGCCAGTTAGGCGATCTTCTATGAGGTGACAACAGGGTTTCATGGTTAATGGATCTATATAGAGGAGCTCAATTTACATATTTGTTTGCGTTCAGAGGAGGTTAATTGGTTCTGCTTACATAAATGTACGTATTATAGGGCGAAGGTGGGTTCCGTACCCTTTTGGGCTATTCCTGTCGGGTGTTCCGGGTTGGGGAGAAACTGGTGACTGAATTCGGAAAAGTTGACCACTATACACGTGGTCATGATTATTGAGAAACTCAACCGAATGTTGACCATTACACTGTGGTCGGGATTTTTGGTAGTCGAATAAATGTTGTCCATTACACTGTGGACAGGATTTTTTGTAGTCGAATAAATGTTGTCCATTACACTGTGGACGGGATTTTTTGTATTCGGAAAAATGTTGTCCATTATACTGTGGACGGGATTTTTTGTATTCGGAAAAATGTTGTCCATTATACTGTGGACGGGATTTTTTTGTATTCGGAAAAATGTTGTCCATTATACTGTGGACATAATTATTGGTGGTCGGAAAAATGTTGACCATGGCACTGTGGTCAGATTTATTTTTATTCGAAAAATGTTAACCATTGGGTGTGGTCAGATTTATTTTAAATGTTGACCATTATCGTGTGGTCAGGATTTTCGTAAATGTTGACCATTGCTATGTGGTCAAGATTATGAGTTTTCGACAAAAGTTGGCCATTAGGCTGTGGTCAGGATTATCCACCTCGTAACGATCCGTAAGGATCTGTTACATACATATTTACGTATTTGAAGGCCGCTAAAATTTTCCGATCATGTCGCTAAGCTATCGCACAAGGTTCACTGGCAGGACTTATGTGATGATCAGGTGGCTAGCTCATCGCAGGTGATCAAATTGAAACGTAACGAAGTATCGCCAACGTCACCGACAGTCGACGAGGTGTGTTGGCGCATTTTTATGTAATGTTCAACCATTATATTTGTTGATATTTTTTATAATCATCACAATAATATTAATTTCTATATTTACAACGTAAAATTGCAACAAACAGCACTGGTAGATTTTAATTTTGTGATGACAGCTTGATAACGAATTTTGTTTCTGAGTTACTGTGTTGGAGCTTGATCATTTCTGCCGTAATCTTTTTTGCTAGTGAAGCATAGATATGTGGCAACACAGGGATCTGAAGCGTGTGACAGACTTCAGAAGTGTATAAACGTATGACAGACTTCTATTTAAGCGTATGCAAACTTAAGGTCATTAAGAGTACTGTGTGTTTACCTTCAAATATATTATTTGGTTTTTGTAAGGTCTTAAAACTCTGTGACATCTTACGGACATTATAGACTATACACATTGACATAAATCAATTTATCTGGGATTATAAGAAAACGTCAGATGTTCCAACGATGCTCGTTCGTCGCTGTCGTTTAAAATTTGAGGGTTCGTGAATCCTAAGGACTCGCCTCATGATTGTTGTGGTGCTAAAAAGTTAAAACGGAGGTTTTAAATCGTTGTTTTGCTCAGGTTGGTTTTCCTGACTGTAAAAGGGTTGATTATCAATGTGATGCACACGTGAATAACTGTAATTTATAAGACGCACTGCTAGAGGCAAAAATAAAAGAAATTAACGGTGCGATAGTATTAGATAACAGTGGCACAACGTAATATACGGAATAAAGCATATCTAGCAGTAGAGGGAAACAGTAACACTGCTAAATTTTGTTGCACACAATACCAAGTTTGCTTAGCAGTATCGTTGAAGAATTAATTTGGCGCGAACTGTTAGTGCATACTTTTTGATCGTTTAGTGAAAGATTTGTTTAATGTCAACAACTGTACTATTTCAGTACAGCTTCGCGTGTAATATACTGTTTGAGTACATCTTTACATGCATTAGAATGGGAAATATATATACATGATATAGGACTCATATTGTTTTTGAAAACGTATAAAAAGCCATCTAATCATTTGATAAACGGTGAAAAAGTATACCATAGGCGAATCAACACTAATTCATGTGTATCTAGTTCACGATTTTTAACGCTTTAGAATGGCAAGGGTATTAATTACATATAAGCAATTGTGAAAATTCAAACAGTTGATTTTAGTAAATTTTATAAAAGCAAAGTTGTATATTTATTATATTCGTCCAGTCGGTTATTATTAAAGATAACTAGTAAACGTAATAAATTACAAAAGTGAGCGGAGCAACAGGCAAATTATTTGTGTGTACATGAGTTTCAACTAACTAATCAATATATAATATGTATCACGTTTTAGACAATTGATGTCAAATCCAGCGATTCATAATCAACGACATCGAAAACCTCCGAGCGCAAGAAATTAGCAATTTTGAAGTGATTTTAAAATCAAAATAAAATTACCTAATTAGCTAGCTAATTGATGAAAAAATCAGTATATACAGCCAGGTTTTAGACCTTCAGATAATGTCATATTCGTGATCAGCGACATAGAAAACCCCCGGGTGCAATTCATAATTAATTTTTGAGCACTTTGAATATTTTCAAAAAATTAGCTAATTAACAATAAGTTAGTAATTAGCTAATTAATCAACTAATTAGCATATATTTAACATCCCCGAATAGCAACAAACACCAGATTTAAAAAGAGCACGGCGAGATGTATTATATGCATCAAAATAATAGCTTTACCGCAGGGAATAACCGGAGCCGATATTTACCGGAACCGGAACCAGCAACCGGAACCGTCCATTTAAACCGGAACCGGAACCGGAACCTGGTCTTCGAAATTTATACATAGTAAAACAGATGATGGAAGAAATGAAGGTATAGTGGATTTAAAATGCATTAAAAATAACTTTTACATTAAACTTAATGTATTGCGATGGTATTATTGCCTTTCTGAAACTTTAAAGAGACTGAGGAAGCTAACAATGTTTATTTATCGATCAAATATGTCGGTTTTTGGACATTCAGAGCAAAAAATGTCTTCCACTATACACCATTGCGTATACTACGTCAAAACGAATATTGTGCTTACAAAGCTTGGAGCGTAGAATACACCGTCGCCTCCCTTTACTACACATACGTTTGTTGCATGTTCTTCTGTAGGAAACTTAAAATTATTGGTTTATATGATTCTAAGAGAAAATAATAGATAGAAGGTAATTTTCTGATCAGGGGTCAGAGACACTGTTTATGCTAGCGTTGGACAAACAGTGCCCGTCAGTTAGATGATAATGATGATAACTTTCTAATCAGAATGCTATAAATGAGACACACTGTGATGGTGCTCGCACAGTTTCAGTAAATACAGTTCATTGCCAAGGAAGCAGTTTCTGCTTGCGTTGCAGATAACGTTACTTTACTTCAATTTCGCCTGATTTACAAAGTTTAAAGCGCACCGGCTGGTGCTTGATGCAATTTATGTTAGCGAAGCATAGGCTAAGTACTTCTACGTAAGCCATACTCTGTTAACGAGTTGGACCAGTATAATTCGAACGTACCCCGCAGACTTCTGAATGTGTGAAATAGCTGCTACAAGCATTGACCTGGCTTTGATTTAACAAACTCCTGCAGGTTATTACGAAAAATTCCTGCTCAAATTATGTGCCCTACTTACGTTTCACACGGCAAATTGGTTAGTTAATCTTTTCTTTTGCTTGGTTGTATTGGAGCTTGATCATTATATAATATATATCACATATGTTTGGATTACAGGATGAAGCAAAAAACGTGGAACATTTCAAACAAAATTTTTAAACCGGAATTCCAGTTCCGGTATTGTTTTTGCCCTTTGCCGGAACCGCAACCGGAACCGGAATTCCGGTTACTCCCTGCTTTACCGTAATGATTCATTGAAAAATAAGCTATTTTTTGAAAATGCTAAAAATAGGCTGACACGCTTAACTAATTAGTTAATTACTAATTAAATAAAGCAGATTTTGACGAAATCTATATGTCTTGCACCTGTCGGATATTAGGCCCTTCAAGCAAAAAAGTTTTTTAAACTGGCCCAGTAGTTATTGAGGAGTGAAACGAACGGACGGACAGACAGTCCCAATTTTCCCCCTCTGACAAAAACAAAAGCGCTTCGCTCAGTTTAATTAAGCGAAGCGTTTTTGTTTTCTTCAGAGGGGAAAATTTGGCACCGTTTGTCCGTCCGTCCGTTGAACTCCTTAATAACTGCTGGGCCGATTTAAAAAAACTTTTTGTTTGATAGGTATAATATCGGACATGCGCAAGAAATATAGATTTTGTCAAAATTCGCTTTAGTTAATTAGTAATTAACTGATTAGTTAAACGTATCATCCTATTTTAGCATTTTCAAACAAAAATTGCTTATTTTTTAACTCGTAATTAGTGTAAAGCTATTATTTTAGTGCGTATATTATATCTCGCCGTGCTGATTATGGAACTGGTGTTTATTACTATTGGGGGATGCTAAAAATATGCTAATAGTAAATTAATAATACAACTAATTAATAATTCGCTAATTTTTCGAAAATTTTCGAAGTGCTCCGAAATGAATTCTATGACGCTGATCACGAATATGATATTTCTGAAGCTTTGGCCTTATATGCTAATTAGTTAAGTAATCAATTAGCTAATTAGTTAATTTTATACAATTTTTTAAATCACGTTAACATTGTTGATTATTGGCACTCGGGGGTTTTCGATATCGCTGATCATGAATATGTGACTTTTAAACCTGTATGATTTTATCGTGTTTGCTTAATAGTTAGGTAATATTACTAATTAATTTGCTAATTTTTTACGTATGTAGCTTTTTGTAAGATAGATTTGACATATGTCTAAAACGTGATACTTAGTATAAATTGATTAAATATATACTTTGACTATTGCTCCGCTCACTTTTTAGTAATTTATTACGTTTACGAAATATCTGTGCAGAGAATGTTTTCATTGGAATTGTGTATTAACTTATTATGACTATTATAAGCATAGTCGTCATGCATCTGTATAAATAACATTTTGCCTTTAAGCCGGAAAAGAAAGATGATGAGACGCAACCGATAGCAGTACCATCAGGGAAATGGTATCAAGTTGCACAGCAACTGAAGTAAACGTTTTTGCAAGTTGCGGTCCTATTTAACTCTTTTTGTTTAATACAATCATCTATACAATGATTTATATTTTGCTATAATAATGGTATTATTATATTGCTAGCAATAAACTGGGGATTGTATAATATGTGAATTACATAGTTGGTTGTCTACCTGTCTGGGATATCCAGATGGCCGATGTTTTGTCGATCGGGGTGGTTCTCTAGACCGATACCAGCTGTAGTTTTAACACGCGTCCTAGTTCACTCGATGGAACACAAACCTATAAACACGTACATTTTCCTGCGCTATATCTCCAGGAAAATAAGGTTTATGGGCCGAGTTGCCAAGGCTTCGTCTTTCGTCGTTTTAGTGTAGTTTGCTCTACTCGAATGTTTATATTTTTGGGGGTTTATCGCTAAAATTAATAATAAATTGCAATTATTTAGAACGACGTGACTTCGAATTAGCTGCGAACAGATCTTGACCTATCGATTGTGTTATTTGTGTGGTATTGGATATATTTCGAGATTAATGTTTTAAAGCTTCTAACTTCTTTCAAAAATTTTGTATTAGGTAACAGATCCCTTCTGGATTGTTAAATATTATTACCACAGCATATGAGACGCTCAACGGTAACATTACCTTAAGTTTCCAAAGTCGACGAAAATATCATGAGTGCGCATAAACGTTAAATTACCACATTTCTGATAATCTACCGTGGTCTATTGATTATCTCGCCGTTATATGTCTTCGGACATGTATGTTTATTGAATTCGAGTGGAATGGGAGAGCGAAGCGATGTCATTCCACTCACGCGCGCAGCGAGTGGAACGAGAATTTTCAATTTTGGCTCTGGAGGGGGGTTGAGGAGGTCCTGTCTGTGTGTCTGTCGCACCTGGATCTCGATAATGGTTGGGCGGATTTTGATGCAAGATAGCTCATTCGAACCGCAATGATCGATTTAGGTGTAGTGACGGAGCCCGATTTTTGAATTTTTTTCCCGTGGTAAAAGTTATGGGTCAAAATGACGTCATTTTGGCACATTTTTCGGGCACCCCCTCCAGTTTTTGCGACTTTTCTCAATAAGTAAACGAGATATCCGCAAACTAATAGGCCTATTCCATGTAGCTTTACTAGGGCTTTCCAATGATATATAACAAGTTTTTCAACTACTTCCCAATCTGGAGTCTATAAGCTTATAGTTGGAGCCAAATTTCATATTTGCTGAAAAGTCGTGGGAAATGCACCTAAATGTGTGTTTTTTGTTGCTTTTAGTGTCGGATATGGGGTTTTCTGGGCCAACAAGCTCATTGCGAGTGTCAAAAATATTGTGTGGCAAATACTTTTCACACTTCTGCTTATCGACCATTGAAATTCGTCCGAAACTAGGGAATTTAGACCCAGCAATGCAAAGTCAATAATTTCTGGATTATTTTAAGGAAATTGGACGCCAAAATCTAATCGAAATCGAAGATTTATGGGCTGTTAATTTTAAGTTGATTTGATTGATCTCGAACCGCTACCGATCTATGGTAGCCACAATTTAAATGGCTCTGAAATGTTAAAAGTTCGAAAGTTTAGTTTGACATCTCGCTCTACGATTGGGCGAAGACAGAAAAGTAGTTGAGGTCGGTTATGTCGACCAAGCAATACGAATCAGTCTGACTTCGGCAGTGAAAAGTTAGGTCGGTTTGTAGACAAGGTCTCTCGCTTTATTTATTATGTTGCACCACTGTATTAGTATTGCTTTTCTGACTTACTTCTTTGGATTTTCGTGGCGACTTTTACGCGCTTTGAATGGGCGATGGGTCGGATACGCGTAAGTGTGGACATGGGATAGGTCCGTGACGACTCCTGCCGGAAGGCATGCTATTCTGTTGAGTTAATAGACTAGGCTCTCAGGACCAGAAGGTAAACTCGTGAGTTTAAAATTTTTAACGTCGGATTTAACATGATCGCTTATATTAAATACTCTGCCCACCCTTACTTGTCCGATTTGGCCTTGTGAGTAGAGCTATAGCACCGAACCCCCAAACGGTGTAATTTGTGAGTACATCCATTCTGGATCGTTTCTCTGCAGATTGGTCCGTACCATACTGTGTTAGGCAACATTACTAAACCCTAAGATCAAGTACACTATACAGATTAGACTGATAATTTAATTCTGCATATTTTATTCATTCTGTTAATTAATCTAGAAAATAGCAGAATATCTTCCAGTGTTTTTGGGAACTAATACGCATATTAAACGTTAGAAACGAATGTAAATTTTTATCGAGCTTGCTACGACAAAGCGAGTAGCGATCCCGCAAGATATGTAGGGACAGGCGATACTTTCAGATCTATTAAATTTTTAGCGTATTCTGTAAAAAATTATTAGCAGCTTGCTCACACACTGTTTGGGAATAATTCTTCGAGAACTCTTATTGGATTTTTTCGTAACTATAACTTTCTGTTTGCATGATTATTTCTCACAAAACCTACTCGAAAAACAATTTCTGGTCATGTGGAATACCATAACATTTTAGTTTACAACTATCGTCAGCGGCGAGGACCAATAAGTGGACCACGTTTTAAACAATTTCACATACAGAGCTATAGTTGTGCTGTTGTACAACTATCTGCGGATTCATCTATTATCGACCAAACAGTTGTAGGTAGACGATTACAATCGCCCTACATGCTTCCTAGGTTGCTGGGTGTTTTAATATACAGTTAGTGTCGTATTACAGTACTAAGAGCTAGCGCAGGAAGTTGAATAGAAATCTCAGAATAACGTCAAAACATGTCACTTTGCGCTGATGCTTCTATTTTCTTTGCTGCACTAATGTTTATGTCGTATTATTTTCAATACGAAATGTTGTATTTGGAGATTTACAACTTGAAAACAATAGGCGTTGAATATACTTATTCACACTTTACCTATGGTGAATTGTTAAAAGTAGGTTGGTTTTGAAAATATCTGAGCGTTGCTGCGTTATCACCGATTTAAGTAGTTCTTTGATTGATTGCTAAAAATTTTATGTCTTTGTTTTAGTTTGGCGCTGACTGATTTGATAATTGTACTATTTTAAAATTGCAGCTATAAAATCCGCAAATAATATGCGCCAGATGTTATCCAACCTAACTTAGAAACTCAAACACTGCCGCCTGCACGGTCCGTTGCACTGATAACGAAGAAAAAGGTTATTATGTTGATAAAGTAGAGTGTGCTTACAGCGAAATTAATTGCTTGGCACTAAGCAAAAAATTCAGTGTTTCACACACTTCTACTGTAGCAACAATTGTTTCAGCTTATAAACAAAACAATTTTATATTACCAAAGGTGCATTTCTCTGTAATAGCATTTTCGCTATAAGCGCATAAACTATAAGCACATTTGTGTATAGTTATGCATGAATCCAGTGAGTGTACATAGATTCATCGCGTATTTCGTTCAGTTGTTAGATAAAGCTCAAGTTATTTATTCCTGTAACATTGGAAACATTACCTCAAGCAAGCGCACATTTTCGCTGCGAGCGTGTGTAAACATCAGCATCAGGTCGATGATGTCAGCTTAATAAAGCTGCGACTTCTCCATTGCTGATAGCCGCTCTCCATTTCTTTCTGTATAGCGCATCATCTAGATATAAGCCATATGTTGCCAAAGGGGAAGTAACCGGAATTCCCTTTCCGGCGAAAATATTGTTCCGGTTCGGTTCCTTTTAAAGGCAAAAAACACACCGGACCCGGAATTCCGGTTTAGAAATTTTGTATAAAATTGTCCATATTTTTTTGCTTCATCTGTGGTCCAGTCATACGTTATATATGTACAGTGATCACGTTTCAGCGCAACCAAACAAAAGAAAAAACTCAGCAATTTACGCTGTGGAACGTAAGTAGGACACACACAATTGCAGTAAGAATTTTTCATCTTCCCCGGCAGAAGTTTGTTAACAAAACAAAGCCAGGTTGATGCTTAATTCAGAAATCTGCTGCGTATGTAGGATTGAACCGGTCAAACTTGATATACACAATATCGTATGGTGTATTGAAATACTTAGCTGTAAGCCTAGTTAATATAAATTGCGTTAAGCACCAGCCAGTTCGCCTGTACACATTGCAATCAGTCTACATAGGAGTAAAGTAACATATCTGTAAAGTGGCCAGAAACTGCGTTCTTGGCAACGAACTGTACGTATTGAAGCTGTGCGAGCAGTATCACAGTTTGACATTTTGTCTTATATATAGCATTCTGCTCAGAAAAGCATTATCATCTCACTGGTTGCCCAACGCTAACCTGAACAATGTCTCAGGTCAATGATCAGAAATTTATAGTATACCTTTTTATTTTCTTTTAGAACCATATAAACCAATAATTTCAAGTTTCCTAATGAATAACAAGTATATAACGAACGTATGTCAAGTAACATGTGGCATTGAAGATGGCGCAAAATTGTCTCGTCTACCCTCCATGCGTTACAACAACATTCGGTTTGACGCAATTTACGCAAGCCTTTGCAGAGGAAGGCATTTTTCCGCTGGGAGCTTAAAACCCGACATCTTTATCGATATATATTTTAGTTTCCTTAGCCTCTTCAACGTCCCATAGTGGCAATAATGTCATCGTAATACATTACGTATAATGTAAAATTTATTTTTGATACATTTTAAATCGACAGTGGCTTCATTCGTCCTTCACCCGTTTTACTATGTATAAGTTTCAAACATCAGGTTCCGGGTTAAATAGACGTTTCCGGTTGTTGGTTCGGCTCCCGGTTATTCCCTGGTTGCCGTGTCGTCGATAATCAAGCTTTGCCACTATTTTCTTGGTTGAGTGGGTCTCAACATATTGTATGTTTAGTGTCAATGTAGTGTTAATATAACAAGGTGTTAATGCTTCAGCACGTTTAATATCTAACAGATGTACGACCTTCTTCATGGATTGTTACTCTTAGCTCTCTGAAAGTTTACTCTTTACGCCATTAATAAAATGTTGAAGTTCAACAGATTGATTTTGCTCCTTTTTAAAATTGTGAGAACCAAATTCGACTCTTGTTTCGTCGTGGCTATGAGATCGGAGTCGGTAATTGGGAAGAAATAATCATTGCGGACCTATGAAGGCAAAATTCAAGTTTTGTCCGTACTGTTTTTCTCTACACACGCTCCTCTTGTCCCCAAAACTACCGCAGTTTCATGGTTAATGCTGGTTATTTTCATCAAATCCATGTGTACATATAGAACTAGCTTCAGGTCCGATTTGACTTGCTCCTACTACAAGGCTTTGATAGTAACGAATGATGTACGGTCCAATGATTACTCTCTAAAATGTTTATACCTGATTATAATCCTTGTTAAATATACGTTAAACAAAAGCTATTTAAGGCGCTCAGCAATTCTGCTGGCGTGCTAAGCGGCATGATTGATAAATTAAAAACGGAGCGTAATGCCGCTGAAAATGCGTCACATGTTGGCAATTTTCAAATGGAATTGATGAGAATGCGAAAAAAATGGCGACTCAAAAAGACTGGAACAATGATCTTAGGCGATTTGGCTTTTCGATCAGGTACGGATATCTTAAAAAAACTGTTAGATATAATAATAATAATAATAGCAACATTAATATAGCGCCCTTTTCGCCGAAGCGTTGCAAAAGCGCCGAAACAACAAATACGAAAATGACATATAAAGAAAACAGTGTAAACAAGGAGGGCGCGGAGGTTATTTTTTGTCTGATGATTTTTTTCCTCCGGCCCAGTCAACATAGCCATATACACGGTAGAAGTATAAATTCTTAATGCTGTCAACGTAAATCAGGAAATAAAACATTTTTAGCCGGGATTTGAATGTAGGCAAGGTCTGACGTGAGTCCCGCCGTGTTCGGGGTATCTTGTTCCATATTAATGGTGCAATAAAAGAAAAGAATTTTGTATTCACGTTATTCGTTCTTAGGATGCGTTTATTAATTAAGCGGGGGCTGGAGGCAGGATGCAACATTGCGGCGATATATTTTGGATCATTTGTGGACGATGACTAGTATTTTGAATGCGACTCGTTGCTGCAAAGGAAGCCAGTGAAGATATTGGACAAGATATATTTGAAAATATTGGACATTTTAACGTAGTGATATAGTTTTTACGAAATATTTAACCGCAATCATATGTTAATACATTTAGTACACACAAGAAATGACTGTCGCCTTTCTGCGAGCGACAGCTAGTCATTTCTAGCGTCATTGTGTTGTGCACCGTCAGGCCTCTGGAATACGAGAAGAGTGGTGGGCCCCTATTTGGCTGAATGCAAACCCGATTGGTGACCACCCACATAAGGAGCGATTCATTCACTGATTCATTTCCGACCCCAAGATGTTTCGTTGGTAGACATTGAAAAATACAATGCGCAGAATGACGACACAATAATTTCGACGTTAAAATAGATTTGTTGCGCTTTAGGCGCAGTGGCTGAGTTGTCGTCACGCCTTTCTCAGCTTGGTGGTGGGGGCAGCTAAGCCCCTGCAATCTCCCTGACCGGGTTGCTTCAGCAAAGTAAAACGGGTTATAAATAAAAGTGCAAAATATAAATGAATTAAAAAATTTGACTATATTAAGACTAATTTTGTAAAATTGTATGGCGAACTGGCTTCGTGAGAACACATATATTGCTAGATGTGTAAAAGTAAGTTTTGGGTCATTTAATCTCAAAAACACGGTACTACCTCTGGGTTTTCGGTATAGGGGGGGCTCGGCCGCAACCGTGTCTCCGCGGCCGTCAATATCCGCTGGCACAACGTCGAAGAACTCGAACCCATCAAAGTCATCACCCGATTTTATAGCTTAAGAGATCTTGTGGCGTCAATATGATGCAGTCATCATCATCGTTCTGTTCACCTGAACTGTCGCCGTCATCGGCTGGACTATCATCTTTGATGACGCGCAGTGGTCCCGCTTTTATGGCACGGTTGCGTTGTTCGATCTTATTCAATCGACCCTAGCTATTTCAGCAGTCGTGCGCAAGACGTTTAGTGCAGTCGGTCGTTATTGACACAGGCAGCGCCAGGGCTCGGCGCCGCATCGCTTGCCAGATACTGAGCGCTAAGTCGACGTTGTATCCTTCAAGCAGTGCGCTCTCCATTACGAGCGTAACATAATACTAATTGACTCGTTCGTCAGAGCGATTGCGGCGTATCCAGTAACCCCAGAGCCAAAAACACCGATTCGACCATCGTCGTCGTCGGTGGCATTTCTAAATAGCTCCTGACAATACGACGAAGGACGGCCGATTCACCGAGTACGTCAGCGTTGGACGTCAGCAAGAAGTGCAACAGGTTCTGTGGTTCCCAGGGCCGATTCGTAGTAGGATCCTTGCCGCTGATGTAGTTATGCACAGCAATGAGGAAGAATCTAAGGCATCTTTAATCACTTCCGGTTCGCACAATCCCGCGCGTCGAAACGTCTCACCGTTGTTAAATCGGCTCGCAAGAAATGTCTGGCAGGTGGCCGATTTCGGTCATGTACGCTGAAGGAGCCTGAGAAGGATCCTTCATCGTCTTGAGTCGCTTCATTGAAAAGACAGAATATTCTTTGAGCAACTTCTCAAAGTTACCACCTTCGGCATGATAGTATTCGAACTGTTCAATAAAAGCTTGTGATGCATCGGCCGGCGCATTTCTTCTTCAACGCATCGGCCGGCGCATTTCTTCTTCAACGCATCGGCCTCGGTGACGCTAGCATCAATGTGTCGTCGCCGTCGTCTGAAAATTCGGGGTACCCGGCCGCTCGAAGGTTCTGCTTAGTACGAGCGAAACGCAGGCCATCGTTGTTGACTAAGCTGGTCAAGCCGCACCGAGCCTTTGTTATCATGCGCCGGTATCGCATGAGGCCGTATCCTTACACCTGCGTTGTTTGCAAAAACTTGATCATCACGCCCAAAATCTCCAGTTTCACGGAAGCGTAGTTTTGTGGAGCGACAAACCGAGGTACCGAGTACCGTCCGGGTGTCTACGCGTTTTCTTGTCATTTTTGAGGCGCATCAACGTAGTAGCGATCGATCGGTGATGCTTCGATTCAAACAGCAGGGCATAATGCTCTGTTTCCCATTTGAACATGGGATGCTCCGTAAACGACACTGCTTCGTAGAGTTTCGAGCACTCACCAACGTCGATTTGCGCCCGTTTAAAGAAATCATCGAGCTCGCCGTGCACAGACAACGGTCATTGCAGCTGCGTTGTCGCAGCGTAGTTGTCCTTCAATATCGGATCATCTTTGGCGGCGCACTTCAAAACTAACTGTGCACAATGGGATCTGCACCATGTATCGACGAAGCGGCTGTTGAACTCCTTGATACCTTGATTACAGCTCTTATATTTCGAGCGAGCTCCACCGCCGCCATCTGAACCATAGGCAGAACAATTACTCAGGTCTAATGATACAGGAGGGCTGTCATCGAACAAGCACGGGCAAAGCGCCGCCAGGTTTGTAATATCTGTGTTGAACCACGCGACGACGTCGATGATCGTCTTTATGATGCCGGCGCTGCTTCTGTCAATGCAGCGAGTTACCTTCAGCAGGCAGACGCAAACACCGTCACTTGACTCATACTGTAATGACACAGCGAGCCATTGACGAACTTTTGACGTTGATGCCGCGCCAAGGAGAACAGCAAACGTTGGGACATCGTCACCGATTTCAGCAATACATGTCGACATCAACTCCCGGTAGACTGCGTACGCGTGGCTATACTGCAGAGCGATTGTGAACTCATCGATAGACCAGTTGGACGTCAGCTGGTACCGCCGACGTCGTCAGGCTTTGGGCATGCTTTGTTCTTCTGACAGTGACCAAATTCATGGCGAAACATTGAACGGTACAGCAGCTCGGGATTTGTTGGCTGAACGTTGATCCACTTCTCGTCGGAACGCTTTATTATGAGAGCCACCGGCACACACTTCGACATACGTGTCAAAGAATACCAATCAAGGAACCGTCTGGCCCCCGAAACTCCTCGGCCTATGGATACATTTTTAACCGGAAGTTGCAATAGTTCTTATCCGTTTTTTTGTTCCGGTACCGCTTTCCCTCTTCGTGGCATTCGCGCGATAGCTGTCTAGCAACAACAACTTCCAAATCTAACACATTAAACAGCAGTGTCTGAAAAGAAATACATGGCTTGCTGGGACTGTTGGGTAACAGAAAAAACCGCAAGAAAATCCGTCGACGACTTCTTTATGATGTTTACTAGTACCTATGTCTGAAGCCCAACGGTTGTGAACAGTTTTAGTAAGGTATATATGCCATCACCATACATTATGCAGCAAAGTCCAGGTTAGATACCGCCTGTTCAAATAAATTTCCACTGACTAACTTAAGAATTAATGGGTTTCGTATAAAATTTATGTCAGAATAAATTATAAGCAAAGCTTTCTAAAGAATCCCGCTTACCACTTGGAGTCACTGCGGATATATCGGCAGCCGCGCTCGAAGCAGGCGTCACTAATGGCGATGGTATATCGGTGTCGTCGGACATAGCCAGTTACAGTGGTTGACTTGTCCTGATAACTTCATGATCACTCCTATATACATATATACACAAGAGCGTAGCCAGGGGGGGGTTGCAGGGGTCGCGATCCCCCCTTTTGGTTCAACCGCAAACAAAATTTTTTGAATGATTCCTGTTTATAATCATGTCGGAAATTGTCCTAAAACTAGCCTCTCTCGCACTAGAAAACAATCAATTTCTACCGTATTTTTGACCAAACTTCACATTTTTGTATTAAAATTCGCTATTTTTGGCAACAGTTACATTTTTTACTTGTTTATGGCGTACTTAATATGCCAATTCTGGACCCCGCTTTCACATTTCTGAGCGCGACCCCCCCTTTCCAAATTCCTGGCTACGCCCTTGTATATACATATATGATAGTGCTTCATTGTCAAACAAAATATACACAATTTAGAACGAACTTCGAAATTGTTAGCTCACTTTAGTTTACCAACTATATAACACAGATAATGTCCCTGCTGCAACTTCATTTGCTCGATGTCTTGGACCGCTGTCGGTTGCTTTGTACCTGACGGTTCCGTATGCGGCACTTAACAGGTGTATCGTCGGCGTTCTTATTCTTCTTTTTGATTTTTTCAAACAATGCATGAAACGCGTCAGCAGAAAACCTCTTTTTCGACGTTATAGGACAGTATTTAAATGCGAAACGTACTAAAATAATGTAATATCTGAATGTAATATATCCAAAATAATATATAAATGTATAATGTGTAATCATGGGGTGCTGTGTTATGGATAACAACGTAACGTCCGCGGAGCTGAACCCGAATATATATCACGGCTTTGAGATTGCCCCAACACAAAAATACATAAAAAAAGCACAATATTATATGCACTGGTGCAAAATTCTTTCATCTGAACAAGTAACAAGCAAAAATAAACGAAAAAATTTTGACCTCTATTTGATCCCCCCTTCAAAGGGCGGGGCTTTGACCCCTAAACTTTCAGAAACATTGGCCCCCATTTTCGAAGCCCGTACTGTAGAAATAAATTGTGGCTTACAAGTTTAAACGCATAATTTTAGAGCTGCCTGGGCAACCCAGATTTGCTAGAGGGTGGGGTGACTTCTGCGGTGGTCATGTGGTGTTGAGGATACAACGAGTAGAGAGGATCCAGTATGACCGTGTAAAATTTTGTTTTAAGCGATGTTCACCAATATCGAATGTCCTTTTTGAGCAATGTAAGGAATTTGGTTAACTGCGACCAATATTTTGGTCTATTTCTATTGCTCGGGGTCGAAACTGAACTAGAATTTGAGAGACACCCCCGGAATTCTTTTACATTTGTGTTATGTTTGTAGTCGAAGATTGTGTTTGCTTTAATATTGAGGCTTGAAACTACCCTTGGAATAACGCCATAATGAATCTTTGAAGGAATGTCTACATCAGCCGGTTGGAACAAGTTGTTTCAAAGACTGTATTAGTAGGTGGCATGGACACTAGACCGTTAATTTTTGGCATATAGTGTTGCTGTTTTATTGTACCTATATCTACGGGTTATAATTACATCACGCTGGAGAATGAAATTACGCTATACATTAAATTAAAACATTTTTAAAGAAAATGCGTTAAATTATACATTTAAAACGTACAGCACATAATATTTATCAGCG
The DNA here is from genome assembly GCA_030248225.1 of Trileptium ribeirensis. Lineage (NCBI taxonomy): Eukaryota > Metazoa > Nematoda > Enoplea > Enoplida > Thoracostomopsidae > Trileptium > Trileptium ribeirensis. The sequence goes on along the minus strand of JASANE010019885.1, from coordinate 12,424 downwards.
CGAATGGCAGTCTTCGGCCCGCTTGGCGCCGTTGACATGTCAGAGTTGGCCTGCGGCCCGCATTCGAGTATTAATGCCATATTAGAGTGGCTTGTGTAAAGTGCTGTGGTTTGCAAAAGTGTTACACATGTGGAATTTTTTAACTATTTTACAGTTTTGCATTTTTTAATTTTCGGGAGCGACCCGCTGCACTCCCATTAAGAATATGCTCTGGTGCTTTCAACGTGTTTCCCAGGCTAAAAGGAGCAAAGCACAATACGTTGGACAAAATAGACCAAGTCGTTTCCCGAAATATTGCCAATTTTGTGTTCGGGGGTACACCCTATTGAAAATATGCTTCGCTGGTTCCAGCGTCTTCCACATGCTAAAGGAGGCAAGGCACAAAAAAATATGGTCAACCTTCATTGACTCATTGAAAAGATACAGCCGAAAAGCTCTAAAATAACACTGTTTTGGAGCTCAAAGTAGACGAGAAGTGAGGTGGCACGGCGATAGCCAAAATTCTGTTGCTGCATTCCCATAATATCAATTTCCTACCCAACAAAAAGCCCGTTCAAATGCATCGTCTGGTTCAAAACTTGTACTCAAAGATATCTAACGGGTCCAAAACTTGAAACATACGGACTGACAAACAAACAGGCTGACATAGTGCAGTGAGTATATACGATTATGTTTGTCCACATTTTTAAGATTAACTTGTGTGTCAGCAATACAGATCACAATTGCCGATACGAGATCATTGTCTGATTTCGTCAGCTAATATTGTATACTTTATTCTAGTGGGTTCACGATACAGACCTGAAGCAACATTCGAAGTTCATCAGTGCTCAACGGAATTAGACGGCGGAGCTGAAGGACAAAAATGTCCCCTCAAAGTTGTTCTGCCGAAAGAGCTGGAGAAAACCGCTTCATTGCGGTCGGAATTAGAATGTGGTTAGCTACCTTTGTCAAGTATCTTGTTGAACTTTAATTATACAGCCAAATTTTGTTGTACACAATAAATTGCATGTGAATAATGTAAGGTACCTTTTTGGACGCTTTTGTATTTGAATTTTTCTGACTCGTATTTTATAACGCTCAGAGGCAGTGGCTCCGGTAACCAATATTTTGTCGAGGTAAGGCTTTCACTCAGTTGCAATAGCCCATCAATAATTGTGCTATAATCTTTTGTATACTTAAGTAATTTCGAGATGTAGAATCATTTGAAGCAGGGTTCTTAAAGTGTGTTTGAGACTAACAGTTTTATGTGTCCCAGCTCTAACGGGTTCGATTGCAGGTATTTGTCAGTTCGATATTTGTGTAGCTATACCTAAGATAGAGTTAATTTAGTTTGTCCGGAGAAAGAATTAGGTGCGGATGGGCTTCCAGCTTTAAATTAGCTGCAACCAACGCACACCTAGGGCTTGGTTTTCGTTTTACCGTAAGAAAATGGAATTCGGAATGCCCGTAGTAGTGTAGTAATTCAGTTGAGTTTGTTTTCGCATTACACGTTATATGACTTTGCTGTTGTATATTCCTAACTAAGATCAAGACTAAGGATTTGCTATTAAAAATAAGCCATTTCCAACCATAGCTATAATATAGTGGGATAAACTAAAACTGACCGCATATTTTGCAAAACTAAAAAACATATACATACTAAAGCAGCTTTTCTTTTTTTAAATTTCTTTGTTGAGATTGCTTTTATTGGTCGAAGCTGTTTTAGATGGCAAGGCGTTGTGTAATTTTTGCGCACGTCCAGCTGATTTAGTGTCAACAATTGCTACAGCTGCAGCATCCAGCTCTGGTATTGGTATACTTCGTGGCTGGGAAACAATGTTGTTAACTGCACAAAAGACTTTATTAAATCGAGATCTGTTTGCGCAGGTATGTAACAAAGACTTATTGTAATCAAATTTATGCATTCTGCTATATATGTAGCATATGTTGCATGTGGAGCTAGCTGAATTGATTATATATTTAAGTTCTATCAGATATGTAGTTAATAAATTTGAGCAAGCCTCGTTTACACAGAAACCGCTAGGAGTAACAGTCGTGGAAAATTTTTAAGTCTGTCGATGTTATCGATAATTCATCTTCAGGTGGATCGTTTTGACAAAAGTTTTTGTTCGATAACAAAGCTGATGATCGATGTCTCTTAGTTGAACGCTAAGAGCTCCGAGACCATCTTTCGGGTCAAAATGACAAAAAACTATCTTTGACAGTTATTTTCCGGAACGAGCCATGCGGACATATGTGTTTCGTAACCCATGTCTCGCGACACACGCGTCACATGGAAAACGGATATCGTCGATATGCACAACTTTACTGAAATAACATTTGTACGATACTAATTCAGTGGCCATTGTTATATTATAACCTATATTATAACCTGACAATATTAAAACCTTTATGGCGTTTTAAGATTTTTACGGTTTACGAACTCGTTTTTCAGAAAGTAACCTGACCACATTTGTTTGGTTAATTACTGCGAGCACTATCAAGGATCATCTATATTTAGGTTTTACATTACGTTGAATACGATGGTGTGGTCATCGTATTCTGACTGACTTCTGCATTCAATTTCTTGTGATTTCATGAGCCGTCGGTGAAGCGGAAGAATTTAGTATGTAGTCACTGATTCGGTTGTGATTTCTGCTTTTTTAGATATGTTATTATAGGTTTGGGACACGCACGATATGTTGGATGTCTTCTTTAACTCATAGAAACCAGCATTATAAGGTTCCTTCTAGAGGTTTTTAATGTGGCATATGTGTACTTTAAAAACAGGGGCTGTTACAGGTGAATACACAATGTAATAATGAGCTGTTATAATGACAACCATAGATGAAACCACGCCCTCTCTGTTTTAGTTTCGCTTGCGATATACTAGTGTTTATGTTTTTGCATAGGATCAATGTGTTGAAATCATTGTAGGATCAAAATATTGTCAGCTCGGAGGTTAAAAAACAGGGCATATATGCACGTCCAGGTCAATATTAAGGTTTATATTCGTCGTTTATACGTGTAAAATTCTTTTAAATAAAATCTTTCGCTGATAAATTTTTAGAAGAGTGTATAAAACGGGGGACTTCGGCATTTAAACATTGTCAAAATTCAGAATACAATTTGCTCAAACAACTGTGCTCATAAACACTGACATCTCGGATTGTCGTTAAAACAATATTTTAAACAAACTTAATAATGGGTTAGGGTTAAAATTTTATAGAAAGAAATTGTAGTCGGGGGGCATAGAAACAGAGGAGCGAAAAATTTGAAAAGTTTTCAGCTAAATGGAACAAAAACTGTGAGAGGGACCCAACCCCTCAATTTGACGAGCAGAGTCCATTTTCCTTATTCAACTAATTTAAAGGAACAACGGTCATTGCTGTTGAGGAATGTATGTTAAAATACATAAGCAAACATCCAATGAATCAGCAAAATTGTTGCCATAATGGTTTTCGCGCTGTGGGATAACTAATTTTGATAAACAAAATGATGTAACTATAGTTAATTTGCGCCAGAGACATCACATAACATTACACTACGGTTATACAGTTTAGGCGCAGCCATCGATATTTTTATATTGGAATTTCGAAAGAAATTATCTAGCTTCAATATAATGAGCAGAAAACATAATTGGCAAAAAATAAAAATCATGTTTGATAGAAATGATGATAGCGTTAATACGATTACACCAAAGGGTATTTTCATAAGTATAATGTATTGTGCTGGACCTTTCTACAACATGTGCAAAAAATTGTTTTTTGCCTTACACATAGCTCACCGCTAGACTGATAGATTTTTCTAATTTTAATGTTCGGCGTGTAATGGAGCGTAATCGAGTACCTAGTATTGCTTTTGCGCTACTCCAAATTGTCTCAAAACAACACTTCAGGAACCTGGGTCATTTCACGCTACGATGACCTTTTGGTCGGGGGGGGGTAAAACTGGATATTTTGGCCAGTAGCACGTAAACGTGCAGGGAACTGGTAAAAATGTTATTTGCGCTAGGAAGCGTCATTAGTTAGCTAGTTCAAACAAAAAAATTTTCGGCTTCACGCACGCCGTAAGAGGCTGGACATCCACATAAGTCCCAAATTGACAAAAATCGTAATGACTAATTTTACGACCTCTTTTTTTCGGGTAGTGTCGTGGCTCCGTGTTCGAAGTTATGGCCCAAATTCTTTTCTATGCAGGATTAGTCAGGTCTACACAACATTTTTAATTGCACGATTTTCAAATCTACTCCAATCATGGAGAGTGACAGCTGTCGATATGGCATGAACCCCAGTTTTACCCCCCCCCCCGACCAAATTCCTTTTTTGGTCATTGCTCGTTACTTATGCATGGTACATAAACGTTGTTCATATATCATACCTGTCCCCTGGATGCCTTTTGAAAAAATATTAACCCAGGTGCTTGCTGTTACTTACCCCAGCGCTAGGGTCAAAAGATCGATTTTAGCACATTTGATTACCCCCCCCCCCGACCGTTGCTAGTTAGGGGTATGGTGGAGTCAGTAGAAGTCAATTAATTTGTCTGTTATGGTTCTTTCCAATCACGAAGCGAATGGTGAAACGACCGGAGCTCTATCTCGCGCCCAACCTGTTGATCTCAGGCTTTTACCCACCCCCGACCACACTTTTACCCACCCCCGACCACCACCAAAATGTGGAAAAATCGAACATACGATGTTATTTCGAGGAAATTTCACGCTTTTGGTTCATAATACATTGTGGCAATACATTTGGACGACATATGTCGCAAAATTATTTTTTTTAAAAATTCTAAATTTACCCCCCCCCCCCCGACCATGGTCTCAGGCATGTACACTGGCAGTTGATATGGGCTGCCATTTTGTACCCTCATAGTGGAAATTGTGGTATAGAATATCTTACATACCGTTTTCAAGTTAACTATGCTGGTTAAACACGGTCGAATTGGCCATTTCACATTTTTACCCCCCCCCCCCCCCCCGCCAAATTTTACCCCCCCCCCGACCACAAGCCACTTTCGGTATTCTAACATATCTGGCAAAGGGTATGTTTTGAATTTTTTTGCATAACACTTCCCCCAGGCTAAACTATCGATATAAATAGCTACCGTGTATGGCCGCTTCGTTTCCATTTAATAACCGGTATAAATCGGCACCCCCGTGTTTTAAAAGTGTTAAATTTGACCCAAGAATAGGCATAAAAAGCTTAATTTTTGATATACGGAGTTCCGCATAACGTCATTTTGACCGCGCTGACGGGCTGCACGAGATACGATCACAAAATCGAGGCTAGATGCAACCTGGAGCATACCAGAGGCCATTTTATGGTACCTTGCGGAGCAGCAGGGGGTGGTATTTGGGAAGCCATAGCATAAAAACGGTTAAAAAATTTACTATAACGACCTCAAATTACGGATCCTTGATGTTTTTTGGTCATAGGGTGTAAAAATGAAGATAATCGGAGCCAAAAAAGTCATTAGTCATTTTTTCTGGGGCAAAACGTCATCGTAGCGTGAAATGACCCACCTTATGATCTTGTGGAACTTGGGTGCACCGACATTTTTAGTTATATTTTCTCCGAAGCGTTAAATCGAAGGATGGAGACAATCAAATATTCAACCGTTACAGCTTTGCTGTATAACATTCTTTGTCAACACAACCATCAATTCAATTCAAATTTCTCACCGGTTTGGCAACGTGGAGCTGGCCATCTTTGCTCATTTCGAAAAGCTCCTGGCGATGCAGTCCACTAATGAATCCAACAAGCTGCAACGCGTATATGACGAATGTGAAAAGCACATTCGAAGTTTGGTGGCACTCGGGCTAAGGGAAGATACCTTTGGCCAAGTCTTCACACCAATCATTTTATCCAAACTCCCTCGAGCATGCCGTATCATCCTTCATCGGCGAAACGGTTCAACGCCATGGAAGTTAGCGACGTTGCGATCAATGCTCAAGGACGAGATCAAAGCTCACGAGATGAGCGATTGCTATAATTCCTCGTTGTCCAATCCGGCCAATGCGACTGCGCAACAGCATAGCCCTGTTACGCATAAGAAATCGACTCGACCATTTCCACCCTCTCAGGCTGCGCTATCCAACCAGTGTACCAAGTCAATATGTTGCTGCTTCTGCCGGGGTAACCACTACGCGGATCGATGCACTCAATATTCCACAGTTGCTCAACGAAAAGTGGCTCTCGCTGGCAAATGCTTCAATTGTCTTGGAGAGGGTCACGACGCTCGACAGTGCACGCGACGCAAAACCTGCTTTTATTGCAAAAAGTCAGGGCATCACAGTAGCCTTTGCTTCGAAAAGTTTGGAGGCAAGGACGACCGAAATCATCAACGAGGTTCCGGTTCTACGGGTCGTCCTGGCAAGGGTGTGAAGACGGCGTCTTTCGGTGCCACACAAACTACGAAGGACGCCACTCTGCTGGTTGGAGGGTCGCAGGTGCAAATGCAGCTTGCCACGGTAAAGCTTGCTGGCCCCGCTGGCAACGCCGTCGCACGTGTGTTCTTCGACACAGGTAGCACGCGCAGCTACATTACTACACCACTTTGTCGACAGCTGGGACTTCGGACGATGGGCGAAGAAATGATGTCCATTGCCAGTTCGCCAATAGTCGTCGACCTACCGAACGTTTCAAGATTGCTGAGATAAATATTCCAACGATCGACGGTACATCCATCGCTGTGTCGGCATTGGTCACTGACGTCATATCTTGCCCGATCCAGAAACACCCGATGTCTATCGAAAGTAATCCGATCTTGGCGCAAATTCGATTAGCCGATCCACCATCGTCCACTTGTGAACAAGTCAGCATCGACGTATTGATTGGCGTTGATCACTACTACGATTTCGTCGGTGCTGAACGCATTGGATTGGCCAATGGAAGCTACTTGATCGAGTCACGATTAGGCTACATCGTTGCTGGAAAAGTTCCGTGCAACGACTCAGTTCAAGGGTCAGCTGTCACGCTATTTTGTCATGACCTTCCGTCTCGAAACTTCGATATTGAGCGATTTTGGCAGCTCGACGAGGTCGGAGTCAAAGACAATCCGTACCAGGCGGACGATGAGAAGGCAATTGAAAACTTTAACAAATCGGTAAGGGTCGTCGACGGTCGGTACGAAGTGACATTCCCTTGGAAGAACGGTCCCGATATCGACCCGGAGCTTCCTACGAACAAACAGCTGGCATTGGGGCGTCTGACGTCGCTGATGAAGCGGATGAAAGATAAGCCATTGGTGATTGACAAATATAACAACATCATTCAAGATCAACTTCAGAACGGTGTCATCGAGCGTGTGGACTCGAAGTCGCCTGCAGATTCAACGCGAATCCACTACATTCCACACCACTGTGTGATCCGAGAAAACAAGGTCACCACCAAGATTCGCATTGTGTACGATGCATCCGCGAAGGTGAGTCGACAGCATCCGAGCCTGAACGACTGTCTCCTCCGCGGACCTGTCATACTCCAAGACCTGTGTGGAATGCTGTTGCGGTTCCGTTTGCCGAAAGTGGCGATGGTTAGCGATGTGGAAAAGGCGTTTCTACAGGTCGGATTGCAACGTCAGGAACGCGATGTTACCCGTTTCTTCTGGCTCAAAGACCCACATCGACCAGTGACGAATGACAACGTCGTGGTATTCCGTTTTACACGGGTACCATTCGGATTTGTGTCAAGCCCGTTTCTTCTAGGTGCGGCCATCAAGCACCATTTGAGTCGCCAAAGGTCTCAGGTTGCCGGCGATATTTCTGACATCCTTTACGTTGATAATATCCTGGCAGGTCGCGCCAATATAGCTAACGCCGTATCATTCTACAAGGAAACGAAACAGATATTCGCGGACATATCCATGAACGTTCGTGAGTGGTATTCAAACTCTGTGGGGTTTGGGGAGAAACTTCCGGCATGTGATAGGGGCCTCGATGAAAATCCAAAGGTTCTCGGGCTCAAATGGAACACCACGGATGACACGCTGTCATGCGCCGGAGCAGGGTGCGTCGATGCTCACACGACGAAGCGGAAACTGCTTCAATGCGTTTCCAAAATTTATGATCCATGCGGCTGGTTGTCACCGCTGACGATTGGTGGTAAAATGGTCGTACAAGACGCTTGGCGACAAAAATTTGCGTGGGATGCCCTACTTCCCTCAAATATCCAGGACAACATCAAATCTCTGACTGACACACTTTCCCGCATCAGTGAGATTGCGATCCCACGACTGGCCACGTCGGGTTATGGCAATCCTGATGTCAAATACGAGATTCATGGGTTCTGCGACGCTTCAGGAAAGGCGTATGCTGCAGCAATATATCTTCGGTCGATCAATCCAGACGGGATTCCTTCTACAGACTTGCTCTTCAGCAAAGCGAGACTAGCACCCATCAAGCCAATTTCGATTCCCCGCCTCGAACTGATGGCAGCAGTCATCGGGTGCCGCTTGATCGAATTTGTGTCCTCCGAGTTGCGCATTCCAATCGAGCGTAAGTTCCTCTGGAGCGATTCAAAGTGCGTGCTGCTTTGGGTGAAATCCACAAGGATGTTGCCTGTCTTCGTCCACAACCGAGTCAAAGAAATCGTTTCCCACAAGGATATTACGTTTCGATATGTTCCGACGACCTGCAATCCTGCCGATCTGCCATCACGCGGTACGGATATTGATAATCTGCGGGTCAGCGGTATATGGTGGCGCGGACCACAGTTTCTTCAAGTGTCTGAAAATCTCTGGCCGGAACCAAATATCCATTCGACAGATAACGCCGAAGATGTCTCAGATACGGATGACTGCGTCAATGTGGAAACTACTAGACAACCCGCTGGCATGGCATGTGCGTCCGAGCCGCAACGTGGAATTGGTCTCGTTATCGACGTTGAGAGGTACTCGCGCCTGCTTGGCCTGCTGCGCGTCACCGCACTCGTTCTGCGCTTTATACAACGCTGTCAGCGGCGAGATCAACCTCCGGATAAGGTCTACGGCGGCAGTTCATGTATAAGCCTTGAAGAAATTGCAGCGGCTGAACAAGTTTGGGTTCGACATGTACAATTGCTCGCTGTCCCGGGTGGCTTGGAGAGCAAGAAGTCCAGTAATATGGTCCGTCATCTGGGGTTGTTCCTGGATGACCAGGGTATAATTCGATGCCGTGGCCGACTCGAGCTTTCTGATTTAACGGAAGACTCAAAAACACCCAAGTTGCTACCCAAAAATCACCACTTCACCAACCTAGTGATATCCCATTGTCACGAACGGTTGTTCCATTCCGGTGTCCGACAAACGCTAGCCCAACTCCGTCTCCAATATTGGGTTCCCAACGGCCCTTCTCAAGTTGGTCGCCTTCTGAGACGGTGTCTCATCTGCCGACGCGCGGAAGCAGGTCCATTTCAAGCCCCGGACAGTCCTCCACTTCCATGGTTCCGAGTGTCAGTCAGTCATCCATTCCAAAACGTCGGCATCGATTACCTTGGGCCGCTGTTCGTCAAAGGTTCCACGGCTGAGAAGGTATGGATATGCTTGTTTACCTGCGCCGCAACTCGCGCAATCCATTTGGAGGTGGTGACGAATGCGGCCACCGAACAATTTCTGATGTGCCTACGTAGATTTTGCGCAGTCTATGGAGCTCCCTCTATAATTGTGTCCGACAACGCAAAATACTTCAAGTCAGCCGATACGGTATTACATCGAATTGCCCGTGACGGCTCCGTCCAGCGCTATTCGACGTCCGAAGGGATCCAGTGGAAATTTTTGACCCAGCTATCACCGTGGATGGGCGGCTTTTACGAGGGCCTGGTGGGATCTGTGAAGCGAGCGCTTCGCAAAATGTTGGGAAAGAGTTGCCTTACGCTGGTCGAGCTCCAACCAATTGTTGTCGAAGTGGCAGCAATTGTGAATTCACGTCCACTGGCTTCGATCAATGCCGAAGTTGGTGAACCAGTCCTGACTCCATCTCACTTCTTGGCGCGGAGAGGGCGTGCTGGTCTTCCACAGTTCCAAATAGACGGCGATGAAACATTTGCTAAAGGCCCTACGACAGTCAGTACTCTCCTGAACAAGTGGTCGCAAGGCCAAAAAGCACTCGATGCGTTTTGGAAAATGTGGCAAAATGAATATCTGGCGACACTGCGAGAACGTCCACCGCCATCGCTGAACGACCGCAAATCCACACCTCAACTTCCCGTCGTCGGTAGCGTAGTATTGATAAAAGAGCCACTTCCACGTTCCCAATGGAAACTTGGGAGAATTGACGCGATCCATGTCGGTCGTGACGGAAATTGTCGATCAGCCACTATCATCACGCCCAACGGGAAACGGTTGACTCGATCGATTAAGCATCTTATTCCATTAGAAATAAACTCTGTCGAAAAACCTACCACAGATTTAATTTTGCCATCTGAGAGACTATCTAGAGAATTAAATATCGAGACGAAAATTACGACGCGGCCACATAGAGAGGCGGCTCGAAAAGCCAAAGATGCCATTCAACGTCAGGCAGTAGACTTGACATCAAGTGACACGGAATAGCTGTTGATAAACACTCCATGACCCATTCCACTCCCAGAAGGGTCAACATAAATCCAAAGGGATTATATTGTCGTTTGTATTTTAGTATGCTCAACTTCATTGGTCCGGACAGCCCGTTGTCACGACTCCATGTCTTCAGACGGCCTATTCCATTTTGCAACTCCACAGCAACATCAATCGAGATGATGTATGGATATGCGCTCCTTATTCAACATGGTCAAATCGCTGATGCTAACAACCTTTTGTGTGACGATGCGCTGCGGCGTGATCCTTCCAGCATCAGTGGCTGGCTCCGTCGCACCCTTCATAACCAGCGTCCCAACACCATCTTCTTCGCCGACGATATATATTATGCCGTGATGCTGCACCTCTTGGAAGAATCCAACAGCGAGTTTTGCCATAATATCTGCCACTTGGCTGGGGATATGGCCGATGAACAAATGGAGGCTCAAGAGCCGCTAGAATTCGTTTGCGTCGGCGAAAATCAAGTGTGGTGTTGCGGCATTACTGGGTCGATCACCCGTCGGGACAACTTCGACAAAAGTCGATGTGCTGGCTTCAATCGGTATGGTCGATTGCTGACGAAATTCGTCGAACAATACCGCCAACGTCGCATCACTGCACAATGGGAGCTGTCAATGTTGACGGACGAGCATCAGCCAATTAGCCAATTTCTGATGTCATCAGATTATTCCAAGACGGTGTTGGTCTTGTCAGATAGCCTGGCACGACAGGTGAAGTGGGTGGCCGGCGGAATGGTAGTGAGCGTCGGAGGAGCAGATTACAAGGAGCTTGCTCGACAGGTCCGAAAACGAAGTATTCGGTTGCAGGATTACATGGTGGTGATCGTCATCTGCGGCGTCAATGATTGTCAACGGCCTCCGGATGAGTGGCAAGCATCTTGGGACGAGTTGCAACACGAGCTTGCGATTCTTGCCAATTATTCCGCCACGTCTGTCATCATGCATGGCCCCTTGAGTGTACCACCACCTCGCGGAGATTCCCGACACACGGGATGGGCAAAGGAACAATTCAACACCGCATTTCCCCAAAGCCACTTCTACTATGTGGACTGGTCGTCGACGTCCGATAATCCATTCCGTCATAGCACTGGGGAGATCAATCCACGGCATTTCTTTCCCGACATCGTCCACATCCGACATCAGGGATTCCGCCATGTATGGAAGGCGGGATGTCAGCGGATTCCTCAGTTGGAAATGGTTGCTTTCAAAATGTCCTCAAAGCGGCGATTCGCATCGGGAGTCCAGCGTCTGTCTGCGTCTCGGTTGCCGTTCAATCAATCGTCTTCCACTCGTCGTCCTGTGACATCACGTGTTCAGCGATTGTCGACCTCGCGTAGGATCCCACCAGTTCCTCCATCAACCAATCGTCATGAGCGACGACCCAGTTCCATCAAGCAGCCGTCCGTTATACCTCTCCGACGTGTCTTCACCACCGCCACCATTCCGCATATCCAGTGGTCCCCAAATTCGAGATGATGAACAATTGTCGTCGGTGAGTCAAACAAGTTATGATGTGCGTCTATTTCGCATATCATTAGGATTCCACGGGGGCTGTGCGTTCCGGGACAACTTTGGCGTTCGGAATGTCGCGCTACGCACGATATTGATATTGTTATTGACGTTCACAGGTTTCGAACCTAAGAAAAGAAAACGAGAATTCTTTGAAAGGAATAAGTCAATTTGTTCGTTTTTCGATGAATTTTTACTAAGAAGAGGTTTGCTTGCGGCTTGGGTTAGTATTGATATATCGATTAATTCCTGATAATAGTTTCACAATGCTTTCAGTGAGAAATCAAATTTGATAATCATTACCAAGACTCCATTTTTCCAAGAACTGTTGCCTACGGGTCATACAACAAATTTAGTTGGTGGCACTAGCTGCCGTTTAATGTCCC